>JAJOZX010008177.1:47500-107500 GCA_023014485.1 Bathynomus jamesi | reverse complement strand
TGTGTTGGTGTGTTTCGTCTACCGCATTCGCCGCTAGGAGCGCTGTAGTAGCTGTTCAGTTAAGAAACAGCAAAGGTTCAGAACAAAGTATGGAAAGAATCCACCTGATGTGAAGTTAATTAAATCGTGGATGAAAAAATTCTTGGAAACTGTTTCCGCAACTGTGTACCTGGATATACTCACCAATTACGCCATCCCTCAGCTGCAGGACAGGCAGCCAACTGTCAGCTTCCAACAAGATGGGGCACCCCCTCATTGGGCGCATGTTGTTCGTGAAACTCTCGACGCAACATTTCCAAGTCGATGGATTGGCAGGGACGGGCCAATCCCATGGCCCCCAAGATCACCAGACATTACCCCGCTGGATTTCTTTCTCTGGGGTCATGTTAAAGATTTGGTTTATGCAACAGTTGTTCCAGATATCAGGACATTGCGATAACGCATTACGGATGCAATTGCAACAGCTAACCCACAAATGTTGGAAAATGTGTGGCGTGAGTGTGAATACCGTTTAGACATTTTACGTGCCACTAGGGGTGCACATGTGGAAGCTTATTAAATTCATTAACTATGTATCAAAACTTTGTATGTTTATCTACTTATGATTAAAACTGTGTTTGAATACGAGTGTTTATTTAAAAGTTATAGCATGCTTTAATCAGGATAATCATTTATGGACACCCTATTATATTGTAGATTGGCAATATTACAATAATTTTAGCATAGAACGTACACCTCTCTCTCTCTCTCTCTCTCTCTCTCCTTTGTCCTCCGTCCTTTGTAACTTTCTCTTTATTTGCATTCGCAAAGTGAATAAAGCGACCCTCGCCTTTATCATTTTGCGAAATGATTAATGAACAGCTATTACACTGTGTAACACTGATTCTGTTTATATAGAATTTTTTATGTTTTTATATGCATTTGTGGGCGCTGAGTCCAAATCTGGCCTTGGTTTGTGTGTATCATCCATGGTTTCAGAGATAATCCATTTTTCATGTTTTACCAGTATAATGTTGTTATGGGCGCAGTAATATCAGAATAATCAGGAATTGTTGAGAACAATCCGGATGTTTGTTGACAGTTTCTTGCTCTAGAAATTGCCCGAAACTTCCACTGTGCTATATAAAGAAGAGCGCAGAGTCTGAGAAGTCAGTAAGTGTGAGCACACAAAGAAAGCAGTTTGTTTGTCTGATGGTTACCAGCATTGAGGTGCTGTGTTTCTGTGCTTCTCTGTGCTGACGATTTGAGTGTTATCGATCCTTTTTTATTGCGAACATTATTTCAGTGTTGTGAATACATCTTTTTTCTGGAATCTGTAATCTGTTGCAGATTTAATAACTCTTCTCTCTATATCTGCAGGTTATGATTAATGTAGTACAGTTTGGTAAAGAGAATGGCAACAAGAGCTTGAAAACACTCGCCGGATATATTCTGCTACGTTTGTGGGTATTACATAGGCCCCAAGCAAGTATCGCACAAGATTGTGAAAGGCACCAAGTTCTGGATCGCGTATCGGCTCTATTTTGGTACGCCTATGGGTGACCAATAAGCCCTGGGCACCCCATGTGATCTGTGGAAGCTGCCGCTCCACACTTGAAGGGTGGCTGCGGGGAGTACGCAAGGCAATGCCCTTTGCGGTACCCAGAATATGGAGAGAACCAAAGAGCCACCACGACGATTGCTACTACTGCATGGTAGATGTTTCTAAGTACAGGAAAGTTAAAGGAAGGCAGCCTCTTCAGTATCCAAGCATAGCGTCGTCCATAGCTCCTGTACCACATGGCGAAGGTCTTCCAATACCACGTCCCCCAGAACAGGTATCTATCCATTACTTTACCTTCTGTATTTACAGACTGTAGGTCATTATGTGTCGATTTTTCTTAGTGCTGATGCTCTTCTACATATATAGCTATGCCTATATTTTGTTTCTTTGCTTTGCAGGTTGAAAATGAGGATGCAGCTAGCTCATCTGAGATGTCGGCTGGAGGACAGTCATGATGAAGAATATACAGTAACTTTCAGTACAAACCCTCACTTTCCAAATCATAGGGAATTGGACGACTTAATAGAGATTTGGGTCTGACGAAATCAGGGTCTGAGCTTCTGACCTCCAGACTCAAAGAGTGGAATTTGCTTGGAGAAGACTGCAAGAGCACTGTATACCGAAAGCGGCATGAAGAGTTTGCAAGGTTCTACGATGTCAATGGCTCTCTCTGTTATTGCAGCGAGGTTAATGGTCTTTTCACAGCTATTGGGTTAACACATATACCCTCAGAGTGGCGCCTGTTTATTGACAGTTCAACTCGGAGTTTAAAAGCTGTTCTACTCCACAATGGGAACAAATATCCCTCTATACCAGTTGCACATTCTGTCCAAATGAAAGAGGACTGTGAAAATGTCAAACAACTGCTCACTCAAATCAGGTATGAACAATATAACTGGGATGTGTGTGGTGATTTCAAAATGATTGGTTTCCTGTTAGGTTTACAAGGAGGGTTTACTAAATATTCATGTTTTCTTTGCCTGTGGGATAGCAGGGCTTCAACTGAGCACTATAAAACAGTTCAGTGGCCTCCACGTGAAGGACTGCAACCAGGAAAGTACAATGTACTCAGAGAACCTCTTGTGAAGCCTGACATAGTTCTGCTACCACCTCTCCATATTAAGTTGGGTCTAATTAAACAGTTTGTAACTGCGTTAGATTTTGGAGGGGAAGTTTTCCAACAGATTCGGGTCATGTTCCCTAAACTCTCTGAGGCCAAAGTTAAGGCTGGCATCTTTGTAAACCACAAGTCAAGGCGCTGTTGAATTCAAAGAACCTTGAAGCCAAGATGACTCCGATCGAAAAAGAAGCTTGGTGTGCTTTCCGTGATGTGGTTCGTGGGTTTTTAGGCAACCATAAAGCATCAAACTATAAGGAGTTAGTGTCAAACTTGATTAAGTGCTATGACAAAATGGGGTGCCGTATGTCTTTAAAATTACACTATCTGCATTCACATCTAGACTTTTTTCGTGATAACCTGGGCGATGTGAGTGAAGAACATGGCGAAAGATTCCATCAAGATATTCAAACGATGGAGAACAGGTACCAGGGCCATTGGGATGCTTCCATGATGGGAGACTACGTATGGTCGCTGATCAGAAAGGATAAGAATGTTCATACGCGGAAGTCGCGTTCTTCAGTTCATTTTTAAGGAACGCACACTGTATAACGAGGCTTGTTATTCTCTTATCGGTTCTCCTCATGATATATATTATATCCTTTGCACCATTTTGGGTTTGTCAAACAATTTTGGCTCAATAAACATTAATTTCCAATAGTGTTTTTATTTTCAGAAATTATTTATGTTAGCCTTCTTTATATACTTTGCCATATGAAAAGTGTGATAACCTATATTTTTGAAACGGTTGATAATAGAGCAAAACCAATATAATTTTTGGAATCAGCGCCTCGAAATCATTAAGAAACGACAGAAAAATCACAATAAACAGAAATTTTTTCAAATTTTGTTACCCAGTGTTATCGAAACTCCGTGGTTTTACCAATCCTTGCAATTAGAGACTTCATTAGCAAATATTAATATGAATTTAGAAGCGGAAGATACAATTAATAATAAATTTTTTTTGTACATTTTCCCAAAGAGCAAAGTGAAATGGAATGGAAAACTCAGAGCCTTGGAAAACCAGTAATGTAGATGACCCAACCACTTTGAAGATCGAAAATTCATATATGATACATTTCTTGAACAGATGCCAACCAGATGAGGAAAGATTCAATCCAAAACGTGCTTCTTTGTAATGCTTTCTTAGAACGAGACAATTCGCTACCAGAACCTGATATGTAGAATGCAAAGAAAGCATGGCGCAGCAATGTTTACATTCTAGAGAACGTCACTTAACATCGGCTTTTTTTACGCAGAAAGGAGGGGGCAAGGGCAAACGCCCGAAAAAGCGCCGCTCCCATAGAAGAGTAAGAGAACCAAAATCCAGGTCCGGGGTTTTCGAGATGATTAGACACTCTGCGTTTGAAAGATGGAAGGTCATAGACAGGAGGAAAGATGAATTGAGGAAGATTGTTCCAGAGTTGACCGGTTGAATAGATGAAAGACTAAAAATACCGATTAACCTTTGCAGTAGATAGTTGGACAGAAAAGGAATGAGAAAGTGTAGAAAGTCTGGTACTGCGTGCTCTCCTTAAAGGAGGAGGCATGCAGTTAAGAGAGTTCAGAAGAGCAATGTCCGTTATGATAGCGATAGTAAAGAGAGAGTGAGGCAACATTGCAGCGAAGAGAGGGAGATTGAAGACAATCAGTAAGAGGCGGGGAATTGATGAGACGAAAAGCCTTTGATTCCACCCGGTCAAGTACGGCTGTGTGGGTTGAGCCACCTCACACATGAGAAGCATACTCCATACAGGAGCGAACAAAACCCCTGTACAGAGACAGCAACTAAGTGGGGGTGAAGAAACCGCGGAGGCGGTACAACACACCTAACCTCTTAGAATTTGTTTTAGAAAGAGAGTATATGTGATCTTTCCAGAAAAGATCACGAGAAAAGGAAAAACCAAGAATGTTAAGAGAAGAGGAAGGATTGAGTTGTGTGTTGTTGAAGGCAAGGGGATAGTCGTGTGGAAGATTGTGACGAGTAGACAGAGGGAGGAACCGAGTTTTTGAGGCATTGAAAGCCACACGGTTTTCTCTGCCCCAATCAGCGATAGCAAAAAGATAGGAAGTCAGGTGCTCCATAGCCACCCCACGCGAATCATGGAGTGACTGTTGAGAGGGACGCCTTGTGAAGCGGGTGGAGAAGTGAAGAGTGGACTCATTGGCATAGGAGTGAATAGGACAGGAAGTGCGAATTAAAAGATCATTAATAAATAAAAGGAAAAGAGTGGGTGACAGGAAAGAACCCTTAAGAACACCACTGTTAATAGCTTTAGGAAAAGAACAGTGGCCATCTACAACTGCAGCTATAGATCTGCCAGAAAGGAAATTAGAGATGAAGGCACAGACAGAAGGATAGAAACCGAAGGGGGGCAGTTTCGAAATTAAAGATTTGTGCCAGACTCTATCAAAAGCTTTTGATATGTCTAGCGCAATAGCAAAGGTTTCACGGAAATCCCGAAAGGAGGATGACCAAGAATCAGAGGGATGTGCAAGAAGATCGCCAGTAGAGCGTCCCTTGCGGAATCCATACTGACGATCTGAAAGAAGATTGTGAGAAGAAAGGTGTTTAGGAATCTTCCTATTAAGGATATATTCAAAAACTTTGGAAAGGCAAGAAATCAAAGCAATTGCACGATAGCTGGAGGGTTGAGAGCAGTCACCCTTCTTTGGGACAGGCTGAATGAAAGCGAACTTCCGGCAGGAAGGAAAAGTACCAGATGAGAGAGAAAGACGAAAGAGTTTGCGTCGGCAGGGTGTCAACACAGAAGCACAGTTCTTAAGAATAACAGGAGGAACACCATCAGGACCATACGCCTTCCTAGAACTGAGCCCAGATAGGGCAGAAAAAACATCTTTAGAAGATATTCTAATTTCAGACATAATAAAGTAAGAGAGGGGAGAAGATGGAGGAACAGCACCGGGATCGTCTAGGGTTGAATTGTAAGCGAAAGTTTGAGTGAAGAGTTCAGCTTTGTCAGGAAAAGAGACGGCAACTGTGCCGTCGAAATGGAAAAGAGGATGGAAAGAAGAGGAAGTAAAGTTGTTGAAGAGGTTCTTAGCTGGATGCCAGAAAGAGCAAGAAGAATTAGAATTGGATAGATTTTCACATTTTTGTCGGATGAAGGAGTTTTTGGCAGTCGAAGAACAGATTTTGCACGATTCTGGGCAGAAATATAAGCTGAGTGAGAGTCAGGAGTTGGATGGTGACGGTACCTTCTGAAAGCCTCCTATCTGTTGCGGATAGCATTAGAACAAGTAAAGTTAAACCAAGGTTTTTTTGCATTTGTAGTAGGAATAGAATATGGAATGTACGCCTCCATGCCTGAGAGAATCACCTCTGTGATGCTATGAGCACACCCAGACGGGCCGAGGCCAAGGAAGCAGTAATCATTCCATGGGAAATCACAGAAGTACAGCCTAAGGGCCTCCCAATCAGCGGCGCCAAAGTGCCAAAGGCGCCTCCTCTTGGGAGGATCCAACGGCCGAAGTGAAGCGATAGGAGGAGGAGCCCAACGGAGAGAAAAGTTTCACAGAGTAAGAAAAAGATTGAGAGGTAAGAAATAAATCCAGAATTTTGGGCCTATCTCCAAGGCGGTCGGGAATACGAGTAGGGTGCTGTACAATCTGCTCTAGGTTATTTAGGATAGAAAAGTTGTAAACTAGTTCACCAGGGATGCCAGTGAAATGGGAGGAAAGCCAAAGGTGGTGGTGGTGAACATTGAAATCTCTTAAAATGGAGATTTCAGCAAAGGGAGAGTAGGAATAAATGTATTCACCTTTGGAAGTGAGGTAGTCAAAGAATTTTGGATAGTCAGTCGAATAATCAGTTTGGCAAATACTCTCAGCATTCAAGGCCTAAAGTTGTTTTATATTCTTCCGAAGGGACTGAGAACCCCGCCCCCGCCAATTTAATTAACAACATTAACACAACTGACTTAATAAATTCCAATCCAAGTTTTTAACTACAGCTGTGTTCGGTAGGTAGCGAGGGAAGGGTGAGAGGGGACAACTTCTCTCTCCATCAAATCTCTTAAATGAAGAGGGAAGCTGCAGAAGAGTCGGTCGCAGGCTCATATACAGTGGCGTATTAAGAAATTTTGGGCCCTGGGACCAAAATATTCTTGGGCCCCTCAACAAGACAAATCTTCGAGTCGTAAATTAATAAAACCATTTCTAAATAAAACCATTTATTTCTAAATCAAATAATGTAAGTTTTACATATATATACGAAGCTGCTACAATTACACCAAACCAATTACATGACTACCAGTCCACTACTAATCTACAAAAGTTGATCACAAAATCATTCACCACCAGTCTACAAAAGTTTTTTGCGCGTCTTCATATCACTAAATTTTCCAATCACAAACTCCGTATTTAAAATCTGCAAAATATTGTTTTCTATGCATAACAATGACAGACTCTGCAATTTCTTTTGGGTTAGCATTTGACGTTTAACATTTTTAATCATGCTCAAATGAGAAAAAGAACGCTCCGCAGTTACATTTGACATCATCAAACACAAATAAATGCGATAAGCAATGAAAGCATTTGGGAAAACAGCCCTCAATTTGTGAATTTACTGTAGTACTCCTAATGGGCGAGTGTCAGCTAAAGCGTTTTGTTTGACAAGCAGTACAAAGTGCTGAAACTCAAATGGGAAGCTGTCCTTAAAATCATTTGGGTAATGGACTAGCCAGACTTTTTGCTGCTTTTGATGCTTCCTCTGAAGTTAGTTGAGAGATATTGTTGAGCATTCCAAATTTATCATTGATATCATTATAAACATCGGCCCCTAAAACAGCTGGGCCCTGGGGCATGGCCCCCCTGGCCCCCATTAATACGCCACTGCTGGTATATATACACTAAACCCTCGTTCAGTTACTCTATCTGTACAGGGGTCTTGTTCGCCCTGTATGGAGTACGCTTCTCATGTGTGGGGTGGCTCAGCCCACACAGCTCTACTTGACCGGGTGGAATCAAAGGCTTTTCGTCTCATCAATTCCCCGCCTCTTACTACCTGTCTTCAATCCCTCTCTCTTCGTTGCAATGTTGCCTCACTCTTTCTTTACTATCGTTATTATAACGGACACTGCTCTTCTGAACTCTCTAACTGCATGCCTCCTCCTTTAAGGAGATCACACAGTACCAGACTTTCAACACATTTTCATCCTTTTCTGTCCAACTCTCTAACGCAACGGTTAATCGGTATTTTCAGTCTTTCATATACTCAACCTGTCAACTCTGGAACAATCTTCCTCAATCCATCTTTCCTCCTGTCTATGACCTCCAATCTTTCAAACGCAGAGTGTCCAGTTATCTCCAAAACTTTGGACCTTGATTTTGGCTCTCTTCTCTCTGGAGGGGGAAGGGAGCCGCTTTTGTGGACACTGCCCTTGCCCCCTCCTTCCTGCATAAAAAAATATTGCTTATATATAGTTTTCTTAAAGGCCAGTTAAAAGCAGAGAAATGTAGCGTACCTGAGCCATTAACGTTTAAAAGAAGTGCCGAGGTATTGAAAGTTGTCTGAGATCGCTTCAGTAATGGTGGTTTTCTGCACCGCTTTCCTCTATCTTCTCCTTCCTCTATAATGTCAGGTAGGATCAAATTTTGCTTCTCTTCAGGGATGCTGCCAAATACATGCATTACATCAGTTTGGAAAGTAATCCGTTTCAGTTTATCCAAACTTCCAAATCATTCTATATATAAGTGTGTAAATCCCTAATTGAAACATAAGGATATTTTCTTTCATATAACACTAATAGTTAGGGTAGGGGTAGGGAACCTGCTGCTTACGGGCAAAATGTTGCATGCGGCCTAGTTTTTAACTGATCGCGGACAGATTGATTATTTAAAATCATACAGTATTCACACCTTAATTATGTCCCAAACTAACTTTTAAACTGCAATTTGACTGGGAGGGAGTATTTTAGTTTAAATTTTCCCGCCACATAATAAAGGTTCCCCACTCCTGAGTTAGAGGAATATCTGTAAAAAATTACAACTTTGCCGCACCAATCATCACAAACCTTAAATTTGGTTCAGATGCTCTATGGGGAAAGGTTCCAAGATCAAGGTCAGAGTCGAGGTCAATCAAGGTTTCAAGGTCAAATGTTAAAAGTGCCTCTAGGTCCGCTCCCATAAAATCTAGAAAGCTGTTGTGGTGTCAAAATGGTATTTGTAATAAATAAAGGCACCTTTAAGACACATGAAACCACTCAGGTCACCAGGTTACACACACGAGGTCATATTGCCAATCAGGTGACCCCTGTGTTTGTTTTCTCTAAAAATAGCATAAACTATGTCGTGATCTATCTATCAAATGTTCCGATAAGACAGAGGTAATTACGATACTTATGATGACCTAAATTGTGATCTTGACCCATGACCAAGTGATTATTTCACGTCAGCTTGCCTGATCTATCAACATGTCATTCTAATTTTTTATACTCGTTTCTCCCTCTTTTCAGATTCTGAACTGAACTGTAATGGCCTGCGGGCTTTGTTTTCTTTATAAGGGGCCATCTCGAGACGATCTTTTGTGGCGAATGAATCGTTCATATTATTTTATTCTCAAGAATAAGAATAAAAGAATTCGAAAGCATGCGGAGCCTGTCAGAAGGCATTCTGTGTAATGCTAATGAGCTAATCCCGGTGTATTGCGTGGCCAACGAGACCAAATGGCATAAGTGCTATGATAAAATCTCTGCCTGGTCCTTCCAGAGGGTTCAAGCCAGATTTCGTCAAATATCAACATCCCAAGTTGTCACGCCAGTCGTCACTATGCCTAGGGCCTCCGAGAGGCCGATTGACTAATCCAACATCAAAAAAGTGTATAATTTGTAGGACATCAGGCGAGAGCCTCCATCGTGTATTGACCACATCTGTAGATGCCAACATTAGGATGGGCATTCAGGTCCTCCAAGTCTGCGATATCATGTCCAGACTGCCTCCTGGAGGTGATATCATGGCAACTGATGTCCTGTGACATTTCAATTACCTGTCAGCCACTTACAGCCGAGTAAGAAGCAAGCAACGGAAGGCTGCGCGTGAGTGAGTCTAAAGATCTAAGTAAAGAGGCCTGGTTTCAGGCTCTTGAGGAGGTTTACGGGAAAATGAGTTGGGAAGTTGGTGAGGGGAGAGTGTCTTTCAAGTTCAAAGAATTGAGGGGACGGTTGTCTAAGCCTGCAGTGGTTCCCAAGTTTTGGCTTATGGCCCCCTTAGGAACCTTATTTTTTCCTGTGGCCCCCATAAGCATTATTTTCAGTAGGTAATATGCAGATTTAACTCTATTTTAGAAAATAACATTTTCCTGTGGCCCCCTTCAAATGTGCCATGGCCCCCAGGGAGCCATATGGCCCCCGGTTGGGAAACACCACCGTCACTCTAAGGCACTGAAACAACGGGGTTGTGAGGAAGCTTATGTCCATCACACTCGACTGAAGGAATCGATCATTGGTCGTTTTTCTGGGCTGAAAGAGGAGACTGATGGGAAGAATGTGATCTTCGTGTTCCCCGACACAATGAAAGAAATCATGAAGTTGGCCAATGCAAGGACTGCTAAAAGGGATTCTTGGATGCAAGGAAAGACTACGGGTATTCTTTGGCGGGAAACTAAGCAAGGCCTATCCTGGTCTTCCAATGGGGAGTTTGAGGACGGGTGCCAGGAAAAATTAATCCCTTCAGCCCTAAAATTCTTTCTCCGAATGACCTTTCAAGGACCTTCAATGCAAGCCGAATCGAGCCAGCCGGCGCTGATAATTGGACAGCTGATAGCCTTCAACACCATTTCGAAAAGGGTTAAGTCTAAAACGAGCAAATCCCGCACTCTGCCGCTAAGTTTCTTCCTTGGTTTACTATCATATTCAAGAACTAGGTGATCCAAAAAACCACGGTAAGATTCTCAAGCTTCCCAATTGATCAGTGCCACGAACAAAATAACAAGGATAGCAAAGGGATGGGCGGGATCATCGGTCTCACTGCAAACCCCAAGGCCATGGAGAGGTCGCTCGTATGTGGACCGACACTGACTGAAGGTTCATCAAATTGAAGGGAGACATCCTTGAGGATACGCAAGACGAAAGGACCTTGAAGCATCATGGAGAAAATCTTCTCACCGGACGTACAGGCTCTGGCGTCGACGATTGCGGAGCTCAGGAACCCCTTCGGTTGCGACTTCCCTGAGGTTATGACGTTGGGAAGCGACATCATGTCCTAGTCTTTCGTCAAGTCTCTAAGACAAGGCTCCCCAACCTTTTGGTCGCGAAAATCATATTTGGGGTCGCGAACCGATCTGATAATTTTATTTTCAATTTTCTTCCTTCCGCCGTCCGACAAGACATTTATCAATAGTGAATGTAGTTGCATATAACAGCCGAAATACGGGGCCCTTCCGCGCATAATAAACGCTGTGCTTATGAAGTATATATATATATATATATATATATATATATATATATATATATGATGAATTTCACAATTAAACACGTGAAATGAATGAATAATGGATTTGCCTTATATATAATATATAAAAATAGCTTTTGGGGAGTTTGTCGAACTTCGACCAGTATTTGGGTCGTGAATTGTGTGAACATGATTTTCGGAGTCGCACATGGTAAAGAGTGGGAAGCACTGCTTTAAGGGAAATCGGCGTGCTTGGCAAGGAGCAATACTCTCGATTCCAACAAGAAAGACTCAGTGACCGTTCGAAGCACATCACAGATCTGTTTCCAGAGAACAGAGTACAGATCTTTGCTGTGCCGAAAGGAACAGTAATGAAGAAAAGGGTTCACGCAAATCTTTTGGGTCTCCTGCACTTGCAAACAGTCTGCACTCGCCTGCACTCGGCTATGCACTTGTTCCTGCGAGAAATGAGGATGAACAAATGAGTTCATGGCTATGATCTTCAAGAACGCCTAATACAAGCTCAGTAGTCATGAGCACTCCTGATGTCAATAAAAACACCACAAACTAATTCGTTTTATTGAGCTAAAACGAACCTTGGTCTGACCTTCGTCATGGGTCAAGATTGCAGTTCAGGTCATCATAAGTATCGTAATTACCTCTGTCTTATCGAAACGTTTGATATGATAGGTCACGACATAGTTTATGCTATTTTTAGCGAAAACAAACACAGGGGTCACCTGATTGGCAATATGACCTCGTGTGTGTGACCTGGTGACCTGAGAGGTTGCACGAGTCCTACAAGGTGCCTTTATTTTATTACACATATCATTTTGACACCAAAACCAGCTTTCTAGATCTTTGGGGAGCGGACCTAGAGGCATTTTTAGCCTTTGACCTTGAAACCTTGATTGATCTTGACCTTAGAACCTTTGCCCTGTAGGGTAAAAAATTTTCACCTAGAACATCTGTACCAAATTTCAAGCTTTTGACCACTTTTGCGGTAGATATGCAGATATTCTCCTGAATATAAAGTTCTTTCAAACGCCCTCAATTTCTAAAATAATGTGTCATTTTTTTAAAAACTCATTTCAAAGGATTTGAAAAGTCTTTCCCACTTTCTAAACTGTCAAATTTGCAACTCTCTTTTATTTTATTTTTTTTTTTTTGGAGGAAGGAGTCGAATCACCAACTTAATCCCAAACAAATGAAGTAAAAAAAAATTATTTTTTAGGAAAAAATCGAAAATATTTTTTTTGAGTGTATCAAAAATGAGGCACGTTTTGCAATATTTAGCCATGTCTCTCTCTCTCTCTCTTCTCTCTCTCTCTCTCTATATATATATATATATATATATATATATATATACACACCGGGTGTCCCATTCGAAATGAAACAACTTTGAAACTCTGTAAATTTTATATGTGAGAATGTTGAAACTTTGCCAGTTACTACACCATATGCATAAGTTTTTGTCGTAATGTTTTTTGTTTGTTTTAGATTGAATTATGTTTACCCCACAAGAAAAAGCGAAATGTGTGCTATGGATGGCTGAGTTGAAGTCCCCTACTCTGGTGCAACGGCGATTCTGTACAACCTTTCACGAGGAACCACCCACCAGAAGAGACCTATATGCATGGACCAAGAAATTTGAGGAGACTGGCAGCGTTCTAAAGGAACACTCTGGAGGGCGAACAAGATCGGAAGAAGATGTTGAACGAATACGCGGCGCCCTTAGTCGTCGCCCGAGAAAGTCCATCCGTCGTGCCAGAGTCGAACTGCAGATTCCTCGTTCAACTGTGCATAGAGTCGTGCGCAAGCGGCTGCAGCTCTCTCCATATAAGCTTCAAATTGTTCAGCATATAACATATGAAGCTCTTAACAAAAGGAAACATTATGCTATGCACAATGTATCTAAATGTTATATTTCACATATATCATATGAAACTTTATGACATTGACTATTTACTGCACGAATATTACATTATTTGCATCATTCAATAAAAAATTATAAGGTTTCAAAGTTGTTTCATTTCGAATGGGACACCCGGTGTATATATATCAACGTAAAGAACGACGCTTGTATAGAAGAACGCTCCGCGCAAGATGAGGAGGGAGAACGAACAAATGAAAAAATGAGGTAACCACCCGGGAATCGAACCCGGGATCTTCCGATTGCCGGTCAGATATGATAACCACTACACCATGGGCCTCAATCAATCAGAAGTCGTAATTCTCCTACATACGAGCTGAAACCAATGCCCTGAGGGGGCACCTCCCGCATGCCGCACATATATACATTTTAACTGCAAACAACACACAGTATAATTAACGTAAAGAACGACGCTTGTATAGAAGAACGCTGATTGATTGAGGCCCATGGTGTAATGGTTATCATATCTGACCGGCAATCGGAAGATCCCGGGTTCGATTCCCGGGTGGTTACCTCATTTTTTTCATTTGTTCGTTCTCCCTCCTCATCTTGCGCTGAGCGTTCTTCTATACAAGCGTCGTTCTTTACGTTAATTATACTGTATGTTGTTTGCAGTTAAAATATATATATATATATATATATATATGAATGCTATATAGAAATAGATTTTAAAAATATCCTTATTGCACTTCCTTAAAATTATTTTTCTAAAATAAATCAACATTTATGCTAAATGATACAAAACATTTAAATTTAGTTAAGAAATAATATTACAAATATAAATTTTAAATTTCATTCTTAAAATTTTGCTAAATTATAATAGTTTTCCCTGCATTGAAAGCATTAACTATTTTTACGAGATTGACAGTTATAGATTATACTGTTATCTGAGGTGTACCAGCGCCCTAGCTCAGTAGGTAAACATCATTTCCTCTTAAGCGAAGTAAAAGCACCAATGAACCACATTAGTCTGGTTTATGCGCTGAGCCAGTCTCTGGCTCTCATGAATGATGATCATTATTATTATTCTCTAAAGTGCAATCAAATTTTGTTCTTATTTTCAAAGGGATTAAAGAAGGTTTATGTCTGTGCAATGCATCTATGGGGATACAAATCTCAGAAATGGAATCAGTTGTTAACTGAGAGATAGATAGATAGGATCACCTGAAGATCAGGGCCCCCATCCTCAATTACCAAATGATATCTTCGTTAAAACTAACGAAAATATCACGACTTAACTTAACCAATCGTCAAAGGCGTACAGTTGACCTAATCGGGCATTCAATTTAATTTTGTATTATATTTGGTACTGTAAAGCAAAAAACAAGAATACATGGGGGCCCTGATCTTCAGGTGATCTGAGAAATAGAGAGAGAGAGAGAGAGAGAGAGAGAGAGAGAGAGAGAGAGAGAGATACATAAAGAATACATACACCATATTGGCCACAGATCCTCGATACGGCTGCTTCTTATACACCGCCGAAGCTTCGGTGTACGGCAATTCTGGAGATTCCTCGTCGAAGAAAATATCTTTGGTGAGTGGCGGCACACGAAACATCAAAGTGTCAACGATAAGGTATGACACCTTTCCACCAAGAATGAGACATCAGAAATAACTAATTACATTTTGGCTGCCTTTGTATTATATTATATAATTTATTTGTAACATTTAGGAATTTAAGAAGTTTTATTTATATATATATATATATATATATATATATATATATATATATATATATATATATATATATATATATGAACCAGTGGCTATAGGTCCTATAATAGGGTAATAGATTATTAAAGATTATTTGCTTTGCTTCAGGGGTCACCATTTTGATATTTCGATCAAAATAATATGTCATTAAATAAAGGAAATTAATATAGTGAGTTTTCTTCTTTTAATAAACAAAACAATAAATGATAACTGTCACAATAGACATTACAAATGAGCGAATGCAAATTCAAAGAATAAATGAGATTTGAATTAGATTATTAATTCAATTGCACAATAGCTTACTAAGTGAATAATAAACACGTGCGCAGTGTGAAATTGAGTGCTTACGGTTGAAAAAGGGAGTGACAAAATATGTTCAGGCGAAGACCCTATTACAATGGTTGTTACGTGGCGGAACGCCAGCGCGTGACTGAAGAAGGTCGGATACAAACTTTGACTTGGAATTCTTCTATTTGAAATGCCATGTGTGGCTTCAAATGCGTTGTCTCTGGTTGAGAACAATGAATGCCTTATTTGAAGCAAGAAAGGTGATCGAGGAAAAACAAATGACTTCTTTATGAAAGCATAAAAACGTGTAAATGCCTGCAGATTTCTGCCTGAAGGAATCGCTGCAGGAATGCTGACGAAGGATATATATATATATATATATATATATATATATATATATATATATATATATATATATATATATCGGCTATTGATTGATGGCGTGGAAAACGCAGTTTAATAATAAACAGGAACACCAGAGAAAAAATAAACATCCTTCAAAGTTTAATAGTACGAACGTTTCGGAATGCACTAATTCCATCTTCAGGGCTAAAACAATAAAATGCCAAATCACATACAAAATACAAATTGCTTAATAATTTAAAATAAAGTTAAAAATTATAAAAGGTAGCTAAGAAAATGTAAAACATTAAAACTAAAAGGTAAATAAATGTGAAGTTAAAAACTTACAATTATAAAAAGTTTTAATGCTTTTATATTTTTCCTAGCTACTTTTTATAATTGTAACTTTTTAACTTCACATTTATTTACCTTTTAGTTTTAATGTTTTACATTTTTAGCTACTTTTTATAATTTTTAACTTTATTTTAAATTGTTATTAAGCAATTTGTTTTTTGTATGTGATTTGGCATTTTATTGTTTTAGCCCTGAAGATGAAATTAGTGCATTCCGAAACGTTCGTACTATTAAACCTTGAAGGATGTTATTTTTTTCTCTGGTGTTCCTGTTTATTATATATATATATATAATATATATATATACACACACGAGGCGTATTCAATAAATAAGGTAAGAAGGCTTACATTGAGATTCCGTTATCTTGTTACCTTATTCCGGTCGTCAATCGTACGAGAGTTTGCCCAATAGTTCACTTTTCAAATGATGAAGGATCCTACTAGAGATCTCAATATTCTAGAGTTAGTTTTAAGTACAGACCTATACTTAATTGATAATACTTTGCAGGAGACTGTTCCATCAGTGATTATAGGCAAATAACATTTGAAATTAAAGTCAATGTTTATAATTCGGAGAGTTTGGAATACGTTTTGGATTTTAAAAGTTAAATTTCTTGACATGAAACTGGAATTTTCGAACCATAACACTGGTCAACAAAGATTTTTCATCAGAGTACAATTTGTGGGCTGGATAGCACTTTTCACGCTGATTCCAGAACTGCATTCAGATCTTTTCTAGCACGTATAGTTTTCAAGATGAAGGCATATATATAACTACACAGATTTAACCATTTTAAATAGGCAAAATACTAATATTTCAACATTTGATTGTGTTTATTTTATTGTGTTTTTTTAGTTTATTCATCTATTTATTTCAATTATCTTAATTATACATCTTATGTATTTCAGGCGTGAGCTTTTACGTCTAGCAGCATTGTGATTCAGGCAACAACGCCGTGCTTTGTGTGTCAAAAGATCAGTCCAGTCCAAGAACTTGTTGTGTCAAGTTGGTGTACATTTTTTTTAATTTATAGTTTGCTCAGGTCAGTCAACATGCCTCGACAATGTAAGAATGACCCCGACAAGTTCTGTTTCGTATGCGGCCAGTTGACAACTAAAACACAGCGACGAAGTATTACAACCGACTTTAAGAAAATATACAAGCTATACTTTGGTTGCCATCTAGGTGACCAAGATAAACCATGGGCGCCACATCAAATCTGTTCTGGCTGTTCAAATGGATTACGTGATTGGCTTAACAAAAAGAAAGCTTCAATGCCATTTGCCATACCCATGATATGGAGGGAGCCGAGAGATCATCATGAAGACTTATTTTTGTAGTGTGAACTTAATGGGGTTTTCTGCCAAGAACAAATACCAGATTGTATATCCAAACTTGGATTCAGCACGTAGACCAGTAAAACATGATGAAACATTGCCCATTCCAATTCCCCCAACTGATAGGCTAGATTCTATCATAGATGACATGGAAAGTGATGAAGGTGCAACTGGCGTTTCCGGACCATCTACAGAACCAGAGTACACTTTTGAAGGTAGACATTTAGAGCCTAAAAAGTTAACCCAAAGACAGTTGAATGAGCTTGTTAGAGACTTATCGCTGTCTAAAGAGAAATCAGAGCTTCTCGCCTCAAGACTAAAGGAGAACAATTTACTTGAGAACAATGTTCGTATTAGTTACTACCGAAAGCGGAATTTTGAATTAACAGCATTCTTTTCAGTAGACGGTCCTCTCTGTTATTGCCATGACATCAATGGACTATTTACAGCCATATCTCAGACGTATGTGGCATCTGAGTGGCGCCTCTTTATTGATTCGTCGCAGAGAAGCCTGAAAGCAGTTCTTTTGCATAATGGTAATATAATGCCATCCATCCCCATTGCCCATTCCGTCCATCTAAAAGAGACATATGACAATATGGATATACTACTTAAGGCAATCAAATACGACAGTCATCAATGGAATGTTTGTGGAGATCTAAAAGTTATAGGAATGCTTATGGGTATGCAGTCAGGATTCACAAAATTTTGTTGTTTCCTTTGCCTGTGGGACAGTCGCGCCACTATAGAACATTACACCAAAAGTGACTGGCCACTTAGGTATACATATGTCCCAGGGATAAGCAATGTCCAGTCTGTCCCTTTAGTGGATCCCCAAAAGATCTATCTGCCACCTCTTCACATTAAACTTGGTTTAATGAAGAATTTTGTTAAAGCAATGGGTAAAGTCAATTCTGAAGGTTCCAATACCTTTCAAGGAAATTTCCGAAGGTTACTGCAGCAAAATTGAAGGAAGGAATTTTTGTTGGGCCACAAATAGGGGAGGTTTTGAATGACACTGAATTTGAAAAAGTCCTAAGTCCGCTGGAATTGAATGCTTGGCTGGCGTTCAAATGGATATGTGAAAACTTTCTTGGAAGCAACAAGTCACCTGCGTATAAGGATGGAGTCAAGAACCTCCTTGATGCCTTCAAAGAAATGGAGTGTCGAATGTCGTTAAAAATTCACTTCCTGCATTCCCACTTAGATTTCTTTCCTGAAAACCTTGGAGCAGTGAGTGACGAGCAAGGAGAGCGCTTCCATCAAGATATTCAGATGATGGAGAAGCGCTACCAAGGATATTGGAATGAAAGCATGATGGCGGACCATTGTTGGATGCTGTATCGTGACAATCCAGGCCAAATTTACAAAAGGAAATCACACTCACAGCGCTTTTAATAAAATAATGTGTATATATTCTTTATTTATAAGTAGGCTACATTGAATAAGGTATATGATGTATTTGTTGTTTAGCATTCCTAAGTGTGATCTATACATCCATAAATTTTCTTATAGCAATATCAAAAACTTAAAAATATCAAAGCCAGTGTATCTATATAACTATACGTGCTAGAAAAAAAATAAAACCAGATTCGGAATCAGCGCGAAAAATGCATTAAGAAAAGTGTGATCATGTTTGTGATGAGAAAAAAAGTTTCATTTTGTTGGCCAGTGTAATTGGAGTGAAGCTTTATTGCGAGGTGATATTAATGGTATATGGAATTCTTTTTATAATTATTTTGAACATTTAGAATCTAGTAATATTCCATTACGTAAAAACAGATTGGGGAAATCTGTTAAATCTAAATGATGGAATTAAAAAAATAATTTGTCCGCTGAAAATATATACAAGCATTGAGAAGGCGAAGCAAAATACTAGAAAATGTGTGCGTAACTATGAGCCAAATTAAATGTGGAATACGAAGGAATTCTATAATTATGTTAGGATTAAAAAAGTAGCTTCGCAAACTATTGGTCCACTCATAGGCGAAAACAACGAACAAATTTACGATGACTTACGAATGACGGAAATTTTAAATAAATTCTTTTCTTCCGTGTTTACTAATAAAAACATGAACAACATTCCCGTTCCCGTAATCATGTTCAGTGATGATTATTTAAAGCTCCGTGAGATTTTACCCATAGGTAAAATTAATCTTAATAAAACTCCAGGTCCAGATAAATGCTACCATTGGGTACTTAAAGAAATAAATTGCACGATAGTCTCTCCTTTTACATATATATATTTAGTAAATATTTACAGTCTGCAAAAGTCCCGTTCGATTGAAAACTTGCAAATATTACGGCAATTCCTTCCCGGAATTTATCGTTCCATTAGTCTGACTTCAATAGCTGGTAAGCTTATGGAGACGATCGTTCAGACCCAAATAATGATATAATTAATCACTTAAAACTGAATAAGTTAATTTAATTCCACTCGGATTCTCTCTTATTTGATTTAAAATTTTCACTTATCTCTAAATTTCTCTCTTTTCTTTCAATCTCTTTTCTTTGTTCTGCTTTAAAACTTTAACTTGTGTTTAAATTTTTCTTCCATCTTTTTATTATCCTCCTTAATTAAACAGACAGTCTTGTACGAACCAACCGGTCTGTTGATCTTTGTTGTCCTTTATGTTTCTTCGTATTTAATGAACTCCCCTCATATATATATATATATATATATATATATATATATATATATATATGTGTGTGTGTGTGTGTGTGCAAGAAACCGGAGCAGACTTTGCATGCGTCACTGAAACTCATTAAAGGACTGCCAGGCGAACTGTGAAAATTGTGAGTTCTGTATTGCCAAAAAACGAAATACAAATTGACAACTATAACATACTCCGAACCGACAGAACGGTGAGACGTAAAGGAGGATGTACTATTTACACACGTCAAAGGCATATAGCAGAAATGACTATAAGTACCTCAAACAGCTACGTAGAATGTGTAGCAGCAAAAGTTGAAAATTAAATATGGTACTAATTGTAATGTACAAACACGCCAACCTCAAAATTTTCAGATTCCATTACAGAAGTAAGAAACTGGGTAAAAGATCTACACTATATAACGGTAGCAACAAGTTTGAAATCGTCCAATTTAAGTTCTGCTATAGTCGAATCTATTGGTTTTGGAATTCTGTGCTTTAATTTATAACGTTCGCAATATTATCTTTGATATACAACATAACACCTCCTCCTCGCCTACCTATTCTGTTTTTAACAAAAAGTCTATAACCTCTAATTTGATACTCCCCTACAAAGTCACGTGTTTCAGTGCTAAGCCACGATTCATTTATCGCAATTAAATCATAGTCGTAACAAGCAATTAAAGAAAAAAATTGTTTATTTTATTTCGTAGGCTACGAGCATTTAAGGATAGAACCTTCAAATTGTTTGTAACCGCGATACCTTCCCGCGTGCAAGGGAAATTTAAGGAAATACGCCGGGACCATTCGAGTTACGGCAGCCTGAAAAGAAGAGACAGTATTATGAAACAGTCTTCCTCAACGCGTAGCTCCAACGTCATTAAGATGAAGTCCATCTCCGAGGAACAAGTCCTTCCTGCCATAGAAACTGTTGTAAAAATTCGCAAATGCACTCCTTCCTGTGGGCAAAGAGACTTTAGGTTATTGTTAATATAGGTCGCCTTGCTGTAAAACTCGTTACGTTGGATAATTCGAGGAAGTATACCTGTTAAACCAATCTTATTATTTCTTTCCATTAGTCGCTCTAGTAAGTCCTTATAACTAGCCAGCAGCTCTTCCGATCAAGAATTTAAAACATTATTAGTACCGACATGAATAACATACGTTGTGTCCTCAGAGGTTCCGTCTGTAAAAAATCAACACTATTAGTTATGGAAGTAGGAACATTGCCAGCCGGAAAATTTCCAGGCGGAAAATTGCCAGCCGGAAAATTGCCAGTGGGGAAAATTGCCAGTGAGAATATTGCCAGCCGGAATATTGCCAATAACAAAAAAACTAAAATTCACAAAAAAGGATTTATTTATTAAAATATTATTATTTAAAATTTTAAAATGCTAAAACTTGTTAAGGAAAGGAAAGCCTCAAAAAGTATGAAGATTATAAACAATAGATCGAAGAAATGTCAATTTATCTTCTTCATTATACTGACGGAAGACTTTCTCCAATCTGTCATTGATATTTTTGTACTTTTTGGCAGTATGTCTCTCTTCCCCTCTTTCGAAGTGCAATTTCTTGGTCTGAGCTGAAGCCTTTTCGTTAAAGCTAACGAAAATATCACGACTTAACCTAACCAATCGTCAAGGGCGTACAGAGGACCAAACCTGGCATTCAATGAACCTAACCGGGTATTCAATAATTTTACCATAGGTTTCGATATATATATATATATATATATATATATATATATATATATATATATATATATATAATGATCTTGATGACGTCATTTAATTTTTTAAAATTAATTATTTAATTTATTAACACCCAGGTGCAACCTCGGGACTTAATGAATATGTGTGTGAAGTTTCATGTTCGTAACTGCGTCCTTTTATTTTATTATTATACTGTAGATTATTATTGCGGGGGAGAATCTGAAGCTCAAGATTTTCACGGCTGCGTTCTTTTCTGTAGTTTAATATTTTTGTCACTGGCAATATTCTCACTGGCAATTTTCCCCACTGGTAATTTTCCGCCTGGCAATTTTCCGCCTGGCAATTTTCCGCCTGGCAATTTTCCGCCTGACAATATTCCGACTGGGAATTTTCCGTACACGATTAGTTATATTCTGCTACCAGGGTAGCAGTAACGGCGCCTACAACGGGGGTTTCTCCCACAGAATTCCTCGAGCTGCCCTCGAACAATGGAATCACTAACGAGTCGTATTTCAGGTTCGTCTACAGAAAATTTATTGTTCGTTAATACTGGTAGAGAAGTCTTAGGTTGTCTCAATGGGGCTCTATTACGCACTTGCACGAAGGGTCGGGAACTAGGGGAAGAGATAAGGCTGTAATTTTTTCCCTTATATATATATATATATATATATATATATATATATATATATATAATATATATATATATATATATATATATATATATATATATATATTCCTTATATATGGCTTATATACGTATGTCGTATATATATCCTATATACTGTATGTCGTATATATTCTTATAGTTCTTTATATAGGGCCTATCATTTAGGCATCAGTTTGTTTTCCAGTTCATATTTATTTGTACTTTTTTATTCTTTTCTGACCTATGTATGATTCAGACAATAACTATAAAAACCTGTGGTAAATTTTTCCCTTATAAATTTGTGTTTCTCTTACAATTTATGTTTCAATTTTTTTTATAGGTTTATTTCTTTATTTAATTTCTTTGTGACATATATATCATTTTGGCATCATCTATTAAATTGATTGTAAACCTTCCAATTCAACTTGAATTTGTATCCTCCGCTTACAGTTTTTATGTTTTTATCCGCAGGTTTGTCTTTATGTATTTTGGTTGTGACCTAGATATCATTTAGGCATCAGTTTGTAATTTTTTTTATCTATTTTCGCTTCCAATTTATATTTATTTTCATTTCTTTATTCTTTTGTGACCTATGTATTATTCAAACAATAACTATAAAAAATTGGTTGTAAACAAGCCATTTGAATTTATGTTGAATTTCGGGCAAAGTGCTAAAATTGTCAGTTTCCGTACAAATGTGTATTCCGTGTATTCAGAAGTACACCTCGTCAGGGAATCGAGGTGTACTTCTGAATACACGAAAGGCCTTGAAATCATTTTTCTTTTTCCTTGTGGGTTTGCATCATATATATATATATTAGGGTGTTTCATACCTATAGGGTAAAATAAAAATGAGCTTGGAGTTTTAATCCACACGTTTCTCCGTATTCTAAAGAACAAGAAAACACGTTTGTGCAAGTTTGAACCAGATCGCGCTGCATTTAGAGGTCCCCAACTTTGACGACTTTTTGTCAGTTCATTTCTCGCCTGCCTGCAGTGAAGACGGTTTTCTTCGTCACTTGAGCGGTTCGTGTTGTATAGCCTATTGGACAACTATGGAGGTAATTATATATGCTACTAATTATCTCATTTTACTGTGGTATTGAAATTTATTATTATTTAATTTCTGTCATTTTACTGTGGTAGTGATATTTATTAATATTACATGAAATTAATTAGTCTGTTGCATATTGGACAACTAAGCTGGTAATTATTTATGATACTAATTAATGTAATTTTACTGCGGTATTGAAATTTATTTAATTAATGAATTGTCAAAGAGAACGTAGTGTACACGTATCAGTTTTATAAATAAAGAAAAGCAGTAACTGGGACTCGAACCAGTGTCATAGCCGTTTGGCGGCATCGCTCAAGTCGGCGTACACAGCACGCTATCCACTCCCTAGATGGTGTAGTGGATAGCGTGCTGTGTACGCCGACTTGAGCGATGCCGCCAAACGGCTATGACACTGGTTCGAGTCCCAGTTACTGCTTTTCTTTATTTAATTAATGAAATTAATAACGATGTGAAATTATTTCTGTGGAATTATTTAGTTTGTTTTCTTTTCCAGGTGTCTACCAGAGCGAAAACAGAAGTGTTTCTTATTGGCCAGACGGATGTGAACATCACATCAAGTGGCCTTCCAACTCAGTTGCAAGTACTCAAAAAGTACTTTTACCACCAAAAGGAGCAAAAATTTGGACGTACTAAATGCCTGAACCTGTGCCTGGATGCCTGTCTCATATTTTGGGAGAGAGCGAGAATCCCCATGATGCGTCGAGATTCGGCCTTGAGGAAGATGGAATCCCTTCTCAAGGAATACGACCGGCTTGTGAAGCACAAGTCACATAAAGCAGAGTCCTTCCGAGTGAAGGAGGCGATGTTCAAGGAGGCAATAGCGAAGGAGATCATGGACATTGCTCATTCACAGGCTAAGGAAATGATGAAGAATCAGGAGGACATCCACTTTCTCGACATGCAGCGTGAAGATCCAAATTCCTGCAGCATGGGCCCTGTTGACATGAAGCTTCACTATAAGGAGATTAGGAAAAGGAAGAGGCTGGACAAGATTAAGGAACAACAGGAGAAGGCCAGGAAGGAACAAGGAGCTGCAGAAGATACGGGGGCTTTAGTGATTTCAACTTCGTCAGAGACTGACTCAGATGTCGTTGACCCAACCGTGGAAGTTTTTCCATCCTCCTCCAAGGGAAATACCAAGAAGCGACGCAGGAATCTGATCTCACAGGATGTGACGACTACCTACGATCAGCTGAATATTTCGTACCGCGATTCAGCTATGTCGTACGCTGCAGCGGCTAAATCACTAGGTTTTGACTTGGATGAACTGTCCATTTCTGCCAGTACCATGTACCGCACACGCAAGGCTCTTAGGAAGGTGGCTGCTGAAAGTTATCAATCCGACGAAGTTTGTCCTGGTCAGCCTCTTGTCTTGCATTGGGACGGTAAGCTCCTACCTGACAATGAGCAATGGAAGGAGAGCGTTGACCGGATCGCCGTCCTCGTCTCTGGCGACGGCAAGGAGAAGTTGCTCGGCGTTCCTAAGGTGACGTCCGGAACCGGCGAGAAGATAGCGCGAGTTTGCTTGGATTTGGTCAAGGAACACAGGATGGAAGAGCGCGTGCGGGGACTGTCTTTCGACACGACATAGGGCGAAATACCCGAATAAAACCAAGAAGGATTTCATGGACAAATGATTCGCAAGAAGTGGTTATGTTTTTTGTATCTTTGTGAAAATAAAATGTGTAGTGAAATGGTACTCGTTTGTTGAATAAAAATTCATTGACAGATTTTTGTTTAATTTTTTTCCGTTTATGATCTGCCAGAGCATCAAACTGGGGACCCGTAAACTTTAAACTATTGAATTAATACTTCGGTTTATCAGTCTCCTCAGCAAATGGAACAAGGGGATCCATGTGGATTAAAATTTTTCCAAACTTTTAATTTATGAAACACCCTAATATATATATATATATATATATATATATATATATAGAGAGAGAGAGAGAGAGAGAGAGAGAGAGAGAGGAATAAGGAAATACAAATAGTTATGCGTAACTTTCTTAAAATAATTAAAATTGCAATGTACAATCGAATTAAAAAATCCTACAGTGAAACTCCATGTTTCTTACTGATACTGTAAATATCGGGAAGAAAGATTTCACCACAAGACGTTTTGTGCCTATTGTACATAAACATTTTCTGTCAGTCACGTTTTTTTTTTAACTCACGTGAAAACAACTCACATCTTCAGGACTGGGTTTCATAGAGGACTAAATAAAGTCTCTCTCTCGACGTGACATTTAATCGACAAGTTATTGTGGGTTAAATTAAGTTAGGTTAGGTTAGGTAAAATTAAGTTAGGTTTTCGGTATAGGCAGGCCCTCTCAGAGGTCCATAGAGGCCGGGCCACTTCCAGCTTTTGAGGCCCATAGCTAAACCCAATTATTACTTTCACTGCAAAACATTATATTCAAACCTAAAAGTTTCTAAATTTGAGGCCCTCCCCCCTTAAGCTTGAGGCCCAGGCCAAATGGCCCTTCTAGCCCCTTCCTCTGATAGGCCCTGGGTATAAGTAATTTGATAACAAAACTAAATTTCGCGTCAGTAGTTTATTCCGAAAAGCACGAAATATCTATGACCAGTTTTGCCATTCGTACTGTTAGTATCACATGTCTATATATGAACAACCTTGCCCGAAGCGTTGAGTCAATGATCTTTTAAACTTTGCTTAAGAACGCAATATCCGAGAGGAACCCATAAAACTTAAACGCTCTTGGCAAAGGTAAAATGAAGAAAAATAAACGTATTTGTTGATATTTTGACCATATTAGACGTATATCAAGGTTAAGGTAAACACTGCAGCACCCGAGTACGACATATACAGTATATATATATATATATATATATTAGGGTGTTTCATACCTATAGGGTAAAATAAAAATGAGCTTGGAGTTTTAATCCACACGTTTCTCCGTATTCTAAAGAACAAGAAAACACGTTTGTGCAAGTTTGAACCAGATCGCGCTGCATTTAGAGGTCCCCAACTTTGACGACTTTTTGTCAGTTCATTTCTCGCCTGCCTGCAGTGAAGACGGTTTTCTTCGTCACTTGAGCGGTTCGTGTTGTATAGCCTATTGGACAACTATGGAGGTAATTATATATGCTACTAATTATCTCATTTTACTGTGGTATTGAAATTTATTATTATTTAATTTCTGTCATTTTACTGTGGTAGTGATATTTATTATTAATATTACATAAAATTAATTAGTCTGTTGCATATTGGACAACTAAGCTGGTAATTATTTATGATACTAATTAATGTAATTTTACTGCGGTATTGAAATTTATTTAATTAATGAATTGTCAAAGAGAACGTAGTGTACACGTATCAGTTTTATAAATAAGAAAAGCAGTAACTGGGACTCGAACCAGTGTCATAGCCGTTTGGCGGCATCGCTCAAGTCGGCGTACACAGCACGCTATCCACTCCTAGATGTGTAGTGGATAGCGTGCTGTGTACGCCGACTTGAGCGATGCCGCCAAACGGCTATGACACTGGTTCGAGTCCCAGTTACTGCTTTTCTTTATTTAATTAATGAAATTAATTACGATGTGAAATTATTTCTGTGGAATTATTTAGTTTGTTTTCTTTTCCAGGTGTCTACCAGAGCGAAAACAGAAGTGTTTCTTATTGGCCAGACGGATGCGAACATCACATCAAGTGGCCTTCCAACTCAGTTGCAAGTACTCAAAAAGTACTTTTACCACCAAAAGGAGCAAAAATTTGGACGTACTAAATGCCTGAACCTGTGCCTGGATGCCTGTCTCATATTTTGGGAGAGAGCGAGAATCCCATGATGCGTCGAGATTCGGCCTTGAGGAAGATGGAATCCCTTCTCAAGGAATACGACCGGCTTGTGAAGCACAAGTCACATAAAGCAGAGTCCTTCCGATGTTCAAGTAGGCAATAGCGAAGGAGATCATGGACATTGCTCATTCACAGGCTAAGGAAATGATGAAGAATCAGGAGGACATCCACTTTCTCGACATGCAGCGTGAAGATCCAAATTCCTGCAGCATGGGCCCTGTTGACATGAAGCTTCACTATAAGGAGATTAGGAAAAGGAAGAGGCTGGACAAGATTAAGGAACAACAGGAGAAGGCCAGGAAGGAACAAGGAGCTGCAGAAGATACGGGGGCTTTAGTGATTTCAACTTCGTCAGAGACTGACTCAGATGTCGTTGACCCAACCGTGGAAGTTTTTCCATCCTCCTCCAAGGGAAATACCAAGAAGCGACGCAGGAATCTGATCTCACAGGATGTGACGACTACCTACGATCGGCTGAATATTTCGTACCGCGATTCAGCTATGTCGTACGCTGCAGCGGCTAAATCACTAGGTTTTGACTTGGATGAACTGTCCATTTCTGCCAGTACCATGTACCGCACACGCAAGGCTCTCAGGAAGGTGGCTGCTGAAAGTTATCAATCCGACGAAGTTTGTCCTGGTCAGCCTCTTGTCTTGCATTGGGACGGTAAGCTCCTACCTGACAATGAGCAATGGAAGGAGAGCGTTGACCGGATCGCCGTCCTCGTCTCTGGCGACGGCAAGGAGAAGTTGCTCGGCGTTCCTAAGGTGACGTCCGGAACCGGCGAGAAGATAGCGCGAGTTTGCTTGGATTTGGTCAAGGAACACAGGATGGAAGAGCGCGTGCGGGGACTGTCTTTCGACACGACAGCGTCGAACACCGGGATTCATATCGGGGCCTGCGTCCTGATTGAGAAAGGTCTTGGCAGAGAACTCATGTACTTCCCCTGTCGGCATCACATCTATGAAGTCATCCTCAGCTCCCTCTTCAAGCGTGCATACGGCCCTTCAAGTGGCCCCGATATACCCGTTTTCAAGAGGTTTCAGGCACAATGGAAGTTCATCGACCGGTTGGACGTGCGGCCGTACGATTTTGCTCAAGTCAATGACTCTATGAGGGAACTGAGGGAGAAGTCAGTCCTGCTGGTGAGAGGGATGGTGAGCACTTCGCATCAGCGCGATGACTACAAGGAACTGCTACAGTTGGTTCTCATCTTCCTGGGAGAAGCAAAAGTGGTGGATTTCCCTCTCAGAGCCCCTGGCGCTTACCATCACGCTCGATGGATGACGATAGCCATCTACTCCTTGAAAGTAATTCTACTGAAGAAGCAGTTCAAGATGTCGAGTCACGAGTTGGAAGCTCTGACAGCCGTAGGTCTCTTCGTGTCCCTCGTCTACATCCGAGGTTGGACTCGTGCTGCAACCTCAAGCAAGGCTGCCGCAGTTGATCTGGAATTTCTGCGTGACGCGGAAGCCTTTGCCATGTCGGGATATTCGTGTGTTAACGCTGCGCAAGAAGCCATGTCTCGACACCTATGGTACATCTCTGAGACTCTTATTGCCATGGCGTTCTTCGACGCAGATGTGGCAGATGAAGAAAAGGCTCAGATGGTCGTCAGTTTGGGTAAGCCCGCATCGAAAAAGGAACTCAAGCGACCCCAAGGGAAGAACGTCAGGAATCTTGCCTCGAAACACCTGGCGGAGTTCGTGACAGGAAAGACGATGGCTTTCTTCCATGCATTCGACTTGGACACAGAATTCTTGAAAAAGCCAGTTGCCGAGTGGACTGAAGTAGAGGGCTTCAAGCAAGCAGCGGCAACTGTTAACAAAATCTCTGTCGTCAACGATCGGGCCGAAAGAGCCATCGCGCTCACCAAAGAGTTCAACTGTTCTCTGACGAAGAACGAAGAGCAGAAGCAGTATTTGCTCAAAACTGTGATGCAGCATAGGGCGAAATACCCGAATAAAACCAAGAAGGATTTCATGGACAAATGATTCGCAAGAAGTGGTTATGTTTTTTGTATCTTTGTGAAAATGTGTAGTGAAATGGTATTCGTTTGTTGAATAAAAATTCATTGACAGATTTTTGTTTAATTTTTTCCGTTTATGATCTGCCAGAGCATCAAACTGGGGACCCGTAAACTTTAAACTATTGAATTAATACTTCGGTTTATCAGTCTCCTCAGCAAATGGAACAAGGGGATCCATGTGGATTAAAATTTTTCCAAACTTTTAATTTATGAAACACCCTAATATATATATATATATATATATATATATATATATATATATATATATAATATTAGGGTGGGGTGAAACATTTTTCAACTATTGCTTCACTGGTAATAAGGTGGATTGAAGGGTGATAAAAAAGAATATGAGAACTAAAAAATTTTCAATTCATCTTAAGTACCCCATTTCCCCCCCCCCCCCAAAAAATGGCCGCCAGCCAGTCATTATACTCGAAAAAGTATTCTTTTTACAAAAACGTTTGCTGAAGCAAAAATTTTTTATTTCACATTTTCTACCTCATATAAATGTTTCAGATGTTTAATGAAATTTTGTTATTTTTCAGGTTTTTGTTGGATTTAGAATTGGTAATTTCTGATAATTAGTAACAAATATGGCTTCTGCTTCAAACATTAGAGCTACAAGGAGTCAATCAAAACCACATTTTATATTTGAAACCGTACAAGAGCTTCCTCTTACAACATTACCAACAAATAAACATGTGGGCCAATACCATGTTCTTTTAAAAGAAGCCACTTCAGTGACTTCACATAACTCTGATATTTTCATCAAAATTACTGAAGATATACTCTGTATTTGGAGAAAAGCTTCAATTCCTGCAATAGCTGACAAATCAGTTCATATCAAATTAAAGCGGTTCATCAGCAAAGCAAACGATCTTAGTAGATCAAAAAGTAGTGTCAAAATGAGAGAAAATTTTAATGACACCTTGGAAGAATTATTCGATATCAGTGCCTGTAAATGCCCTTTTATCTCCCATCAAAACTTTGGCTGTCCTGAGAGCTGCGAAGATGTTCACATAAGATGCACCTGTCGAAGAGAACTGAAGGTACCAAAAGAAGAGCTTCTGTTTTTACAGGATCAGCGATCGACACTTACAATGAAAATAGGGGGCGTTGATAAAGTCATGATAAAAAGAATTAAAAAAATGCAGTCTAGGAAATTGCGGACAGAAGAAGGAATGGTTAAAAGAAGAAGAGAAATAAAGGACGCTCATATTTTAACCGAAATAGTGTGTTTTTCAGATGTAGAGAGTACTTCCACACAATATGAATTAGACCCACATCAGAGTGAATCAGACTATGAGTCAGTTGCCATACAAGGTCAAATGAGACTTCCATTGCCTACTGTAGCGATGGAAGCCGATAGATTTGGAATTTCAGATCGAGCAGCAGCTGCTTTGGCTTCAGCTTCTTTAGTTGATTATGGAGCAACCACTAAAAAAGATAGTACGATTTTGATTGACAAGAACAAAATCCGACGGGAAAGAGAGAAAATGAGAAAAAGTTTGGTGATGGAGAGTAAAGCTAATCCTGCTGTCATATCTACTATATTTTTTGACGGAAGAAAGGACAAGACTTTGGTGAAGGTGAAGAAAGGAAACAAATGGTACGGAGACTACATTAGAGAGGGACACTATGTTTTGGTGTCTGAGCCAGGAAATGAATATTTAACCCATTTAGTTCCTTCTTCTGGTAAATCTCAAAATATAGCTGATAGTTTGTTCTCCTTCTTTCAAGAGTCAGCTATTAATGAGAGCATTCGTCTCATAGGATGTGACAGTACAAATACCAACACAGGTGCCAAGGGTGGGATCATCCACCTCATAGAAGAAAAACTAAAGAAACCGTTACAATGGAGCATTTGTATGCTGCATACAAATGAACTTCCCCTTCGACACTTATTTGAACATTTTGATGGTAAAACAAAAGGTCGAACATGTTTCACTGGAAAAATCGGAGTAGCACTAAAAGAATGTGAAAAAATGCCTGCAGTCATTTTCAAACCAATTAGAGAAGGCATTGATTTAACACACATATCAGAAGAGTTTATCGATGATCTTAGCCAAGATCAACAGTATTTGTACAAAATTATTGTGGCTATAAGAAGTGGGAATGTCCCAAAAGATTTGGAAAATACAAAACCCGGACCATTGAACCATTCTCGATGGCTGACATTAGCAAATCGTGTCTGCTGCCTATACACTACAGAGAAAACTCCTTCATTGGCTCTTTATTCAATAATTTTCTTCATTGTTACAAATTATGGACCAAGCTGGTTCGATATCAAGAGTAGACCATATATATGGAATGGACCACATCACATATTTGGAGCAATTAAAAGATTTCATCTTCTTCCAAAGGATGTTCAGAATGTAGTGAAGCCTTACATTGCTAGAAACGCATATTTTGCTCATTGCGAAAATGTTCTGATAGCAATGTTATCAGATACATCAGAACAAAAACGAAACAGAGCAGTTGATTTCATCATGAACATTAGAACAAAGACGGAAAATGTGTCCAGAATCAGAGAATTTAAGATTCCTGAGATAAATTTCAACGCAAACGCATGGGATGATGTTATTTACCGGTCAAAAGAAATGCTGACTGAACCTCCCCTCACTATGGCGCTCACAAATATTGAACTCAATGCACTTAGGGCTAAAAAACTGCCTACCCAATTATCCACTTCATTCACAAAGTGTCGAGAGAGCAATAAAACTTGTCACCGATGCGGCCTCATCTGTATATTCCCAAGAATCCCGTGATGGATTTATAAGAGCAAGAATTAGGTCTTGTTCATTGCTGCCATGTATGGAAACCAAGAAAGAAATGACTTCACTTTTTGACAATTAGCTTTTAATTAGAGACTGAAGTAATTCACCAAAATTTCATGAAAGCAAACACTTCACGATTTTTGAAAAGGGATCTTTTGGAAGTGTATTGATTATATGTTTCTGCAATTGTGGTAATAAAATGTCAATAATTTCTCTCATTGATTAGTGTTGTTGTAGATTATAGTTTGAATATTCAAAATTATATAAGGTTATTAACTATTACACTAGTCAACACTCATTTTATTGCCAATCATATTAGAGTGATTTTGGGGTAACTTTGTGGTGCTGATTCCGAACATGACATCGGTTTTGCTAGATTGGCTCTAATTTATGAGATAATTGGTACCCCATTGAAACACGTAAAAATGCAAAAAATTTAATGTTCAGGCGGAGCCTACTTACAAATCGCATTGAAATTGTCTCAATTCATACAAAAGTAAACACATGAAATACATAATGGCATTTTATTCGGTCTCACCATCTAGAATGTTCCGGTAGTTTCCCATATGCACGCGTTATGGTTACGTTTCCTATTAATTGAGGGTATTCATTATCTCAAGAACTAGAGCCAAATCAGAAAAACTACTTTCATTTTGGAATTCAGCAACCCCAAAATATCCTAAATTCGTACGAATTTCCTTGGCAACGAAAAAAATGTTTTTTTGTTGACCTGTGTTATCAAAGTAATATACTTCGGTCATCAAAGGATTTTTCATTTATTTAGAAAAAGTGATTTATTTGTGATATCACTTACCGAGGTAAATTTTGATAAAATTTAAAATTGAGAAAATAATTTATAAAGGACACTTTCTAATGTAGTTTTTTTATTTTGAATCATTTTTATTCTATAGTGTCTTTTAATTGGATGCATATTTTTCAAGTTATAAGCATTTATATGTTTGACGCGGCCATTTTGTTTTTCTCAAAAATGCGCTAGTAGGGCAAAATTGATTTTTCTTTTATATCACTTCATGTCATCTATAGAACCCAATACAGTAAATTATAGGTGAAGCAAATAAATATTCCACAAAAATTGCGTTTCACCCCACCCTAATATATATATATATATATATATATATATATATAATATATATATATATATATATATATATATACACTAATGAAGAGAGAGATAAGGGCCATAGAATGATGATATTTCCCGGAATTAAACTTCAGAGTGTATAAATGCAAACTTATTCCCGTTTATTTAACTGAGGACAGTTTTAATTCCAGAAATATAAAATATGGGCAGTTTCCTCAGACTAATACTGCATATAACTATAGAATGATTTATAAGACTTTCAAAACCCTTTTTAAAGCAAAGAGCCATTTATTATCTGAAGTCCTTTTTTTTTTTAAGATAAACTGTCCTAAATGAGGCTATAATTATTGTATGTCTGCGCCTCCTCATCCCGCAAGGAGGGAGATTATAGTATTTTCACGTTTCTTTCCTTTTCTCTTGCTTTTGTTTTGTTTTTCTTTCCTGTAATGGGGGCTTTTGCGAGACAACTCTTAAATTACACTAGACAACAATTTTCAACTTTGTCTTTAACTGACACGAAAGAGTTTCCACTTAGTTAATTTGGACATGCTGATTTGAATGGTAATACTCAAAATTCTCTATCACGTCTAGATTTTTAGTTATGACTGACAAAATGTTCAGATATGAACAGTTTCTATATAAACTGATTGTTTTTATTTCTCATAAAATGGAACACGAGTCTCTAGAATACCTACAGAGTGGATTAAACTTCAAAATACAAATGATAAACGATAAAAAGATCATGAAATAGTCAGTACAGAGAGAGTTTAGTTAGATTTCTTAGCTGGAAAGTGTCGTGTGCTACGTTATTTCCTCAAAAGCACAGTAAATGTCACCTATTAATTTAATCAAGGGTGTAACTCGAAATCTACACGTGATATAAACTTTTTTATGGCATTTTTGGAATCAGTATATCAAAATTAGGTAAAGGCACGTGTGTTTTGTAAGTTAAAAATTCTTTGTTGACCAGTGTTGTCGGAATGTTGAAAAACTTTTTCGGATGCAAATATTTTCGCCGAATGTTTGGACCTGTCCTACGACAAAAACTACAACAGATAAAATACTCTAAATTAAACTAAATAAATTTTATATAAGCTAACCTAACCTATAACGTAACCTAACCGGGTATAATCTAATATAACATAGCTTCTATTTACAAAGCCAAAAGCAAACTGTTATAAGCTTCGTACTCGGTAAAATTCGGATAAAAACTTTCGAGAAACCATTTCAGGAATAATTTTATTGTGGTTTTCGTTTTGTCTTGAAAGGCAATCGAAACTTAGAAGAAGAGAATATTCCATTTTTTCAACTAAATTCAATTCTTGACTCGATCGATGTCTTTCCAACTTCATTCCTCGGCCAAGAGTGAGAAATCTGCAATTGAGAATCTCAAAGGAGGAAATTTTGAAATCGCCCTGTTCTCACTTCAGGGTATTCTTATTCTCATCCACGACTTTTCCACTTTGGTTTAGCCTAGGTTAAGTTAGGTTAGGTTCTACCTGTATTCGACCCCTCTGCAGTATCCCGCCTCAGTTGGGGGATTTGCTGGAGGAGTGCGTTGCTTTCAACTTTCATCTTGCCCTCATAGCCAGTTACGCATGGCTTGTCAGGGACTTTATACAGGAACTTGTGAAACTGGTATTTGGAGGTTGGTGTGCTGAAAGTTCCTCAGTTCTTTGGGAAGCACGTTAAAGAGTTTTGAACCTCGTATTCTAAGAGTATTTTCTATCTTCGTTTTTATGTCCCATGTCCCATGTTCCATCGCAGCTCGAATTGTACAGAATCTACTTTCTCTCTCATTCCAGTGTGTTTCTGTTTCATTTCTAAAGTTTGGAATACATCCCTCGAATATTTTCTATACGTAGGTTTATATTATTGTGTATCGATCACATCTTCTTTCCAAGCAGTAGAGTTTCAGGGATTGGATTGTAGTCGTGACCAGTAGTCTTCATTTTTCATTTCCTCTATCTTAGACGTAAAATTCCTTTGTGTGGCCTCTATGTTTGCGATGTCTCGTGTTCTGTATGAGCTTGAGAGTACTGAACAATACTCAGTTATTGATAAGACTAAATTATTTGGTAATTTTAGCATGATGTTTGTTTTTCTGCTATGGAAGTTCCTCCAGATAATTCCAATATTTTTCTACTGTTATAGAATGTTTACTGTTATATTGCTTTCTGAATTCGGCATCCGATGGCGTTATTACTACGAGATATACCGGGTGTGTATAAAGTAACGCAAGTGAAGAGACAAATCCGATTTGAATTATATTAACAAGAGTGAACATGGACAAGTAATATTTATTACATGTACTTTATAACAACTATTCGATAGTAAGGTTTGTAAGAGGTATTGAAAATGTTCACCATCGATCTCTATACAGGCTCTTGCACGGCGTATCACAATTTGTCTCTTCACTTGCGTTACTTTATACACACCCTGTAGATTTCGTGTAGTAAACTCGAGAGAAAAATCAGAACACTATTTAGACAAAGGGAACAAGCAGTCAAAAATATCCACAAATGAAAAACAGGAGCGAGAAGACTCATTGTGTGCTAAGTAGAATTGGACATTAATCAGCGAGACAAACGAATAAGAATGAAAAGTAGCGGAAAACATAAAAATAACCTCCCAGTTGCTCTTTTTTAAGACATCGCGAAAGGAAAAGGAACTGTAAAGGAACTGTAAAGAAAATATTAAATTAGGGCTGTAATAGATACACAAAAGAAAAAAATAGGCGAATTACTGAATTAACTATTCAGCTCTGTGTTTAGCACTCCTAAACCTGAGAAGAAACTAGAAAATTTGAGTAAATCCTTCAACAGACATACAAAGCAATCAAGAACAGATATAGACGTGGGTTCGTGAGAATTTGGATTTTCGAAAAAGGACATAATGTTCCATCACAAATAAAAGAAAACTCAGCGCCAGTATCAGACACATAAAACGTTTTTAGAGAAATACAAAAAGAATATATTGTGGCTACTATATATACTAGAGCTCAGGGTCTCCAGCTTAGTAGGAGCCCCCTAACAACAATAAGAATTAAAATAAGGACCCCTCGCAAAAGAAAATAAATATTAATCTAAAATTACTTTTAATATCAAGTCGAACCCCTCTTAAAATAATAATAATAATAATAATAATAATAATAATAATAATAATTAAAGCCCAGATGTTCAGGCAAAATGCAATAAATCCCTTTTCCTGCCTAATTTTGCGTTTACAGAAAAAGTGCCTTTTTCATCATAAAGTGCTGAATTTGTTTTTTTTCATTATTTTCTAGTATTATTTCATTAGAGTCCCAAAACAGGCTTATTAGTTTCTGTTATATACTTCAGTTATATATATATATATATATATATATATATATATATATATATATATATATATATATATATATATATATATATGGACCGTGACTTATTTTTGGTTGGCAAGGTACTGGTAATGATGGATACCGTAATGAAATTGACTGGATTCTTTGGATCTGATATATTTGCATGTCGGTTATAAATAGATATAGAGTGTAACATATTTGTGGATAGTAGTCTATTATGACTTGATCCTCTGGATCCAGTGATTCTATCTTTAGTTTTAAATTGATAATTAATTAGTTTAAATTGATAATTATTTAGTTTTGTAAAAATTGGTTGTTGCCAATGTACAGGCAGTTTTTACATAGTGGAGCCACCTCGATGGGCCAAAGTTGCCCCTAGTGTGCCCACTATAAAAATTTCATATGTTCTTATGTTCTTTGTGGTTTGGAACCCACGTAAAATTGTAGGTCCCCTCCGCCACCACGGAGGACATGCACGATACACAATTACGAACACAGTTAGGTAGCCCAGCCATGAGTGGATCCTAGGGTCTTTGTTGGTCTGAAACATGTATAACATTATAATATTATATATATATATATATATATATAATATATATATATATATATATATATAATATATGCACTAAAATCACAAAATAACACGTGATCTTATTAATAAGCAAACAACCACAGGGAAAAGGAAACACAAAGTCCGAGCGCTTTCGTGATATATTCACATTATCTGTTCCTCCTTGATAATGTGAATATATCACGAAAGCGCTCGGACTTGTGTTTCCTTTTCCCTGTGGTTGTTTGCTTATATATATATATATATATATATATATATGACTGCCAGGCGAACTGTGAAAATTGCGAGTTCTGTGTTGAAAAAAAGAAATAAAATTGACAACTATAACATACTCCGAACCGACAGAACAGTGAGACGTAAAGGAGGATGTACTATTAGGGTGTGTCAGTTTTAGGGAGCAAAGTGAAATCTTTAGATTTTCAAAGACTACTAGTGACCAAATGATGCATTTTTATGTGCTAAATCGAAATAGGGCTTTAAAATCCAGATTTGACCACTCGTAGCTACTTAGATTAGAAGTTGAAGTTTACGAAAAATCAGCAATTTTTGCAAGTATTTTTTTTATTATATATAACTACATTTTACATACATTACATACAATTAAAGACATTTTGATTGTATTTCAATATTAAAACTTAGAAATATAGATAGGTTTCTTGAACTTTGCCAAGGATGCCATGTCTGCCTTGTTCTTGTTCCTGGACATGAGCTCCCTACTGGCCACCTGGCCACTGATGTACGTCTCCCTCCTCTCTTGTGAGTAAACATGTTGTGCTGCTTCAGTTGTCATCCTTACACACAGTGGCGGCTCGTCGGTAGGCACTGCGGAACTGCAGCACCCCTAAATTTTTTATTTACAATTGAAATAATCAAGAACAATATATGGATGAGCTCACTGAATAACTTTTTCAATAACTTTTGAAACTTTTATTCATTGCTCAATGCTCATCCTTTTATTTCAGTAATTATTTCAACCCATTCTTAGAGACAGCACCCCTAGAATTTTTAGTCACGAGTCGCCACTGCTTACACACCTCTCTACTGACTGTGTGTGTGAGGGCCATGCAGGAACTTCCATTGGTCTATCCAGAAACTCCTTGATTGCAGCAGTGGTGAGGGAGCAGGTCAGAGGAGGCTCAGTCACTCCAGAGTTCCAGTCAGTAAACTCCGAGAGTTTGGTGGCATCTGGGCTAATGTTAGGAGTCTTTCTGGGTCTGACAATGCAGTCTCCTACCTGTGTGTCCTCATCTCCTTCACCTCTGATTTCCAGTATCCTCTTCACTGCCTCCCTCCTCTCCTCTTCCACCTCACTGCACAGCATGGCCTGGAGCACAGCCTCAGAGTGTGCATACCAGGCTGATCTCTTCACTATTCCTATTACCTCCTTCTTCTGACTTCTGAGCAGCTCCAGCTGGTACAGTACACGCCTGGGACCCTCCACTCAGCTGTGATTTAACTTGATGTTTTGAACCAGTTTGGCATGTAGACTCCCACTATGAATTCCACAATTATCCTCAGATTCTTCAGGCTCCTACCCTTCAGCCCATGTTTGGAAATCCACAATCTGCAGAACCTTAGAGCCGTGGTGACCCACCTACTGTGACAGACTGGCCGAATCTCCAGGAGAGCTAGACTCTGAGGTACCTCTCCCGATCTGATGGCAGTGATGATTCTGTAGCCATATGATTGGTCTGTGCTGAGGTCCTTCACTACCTCCTGACTGAGATGGGGTAGAGGAGGACGAACAGTGATCTTCGTGAAGTTTGGGTTGATCTCCAGCTCAGTGGCAGTGTCTAACATCTTCCCTAGGGGCCCAGATCACTTGTTGTTGCTCAATATCTTGCCATCCAGTGCAGTCACTAGATGTCTGAGACTCAGCTCCCCAGTGTGCAAGTCACAGACAATCCACACCAACTTCCTGCTAAGCTTGGCCTCCACATAATGCATTACTCCTCCCTCCCAGCCAGTATTTACATTAGTACTGTCACCTCCTATGGCCAAAATGGTCTGGTCTGCTCCTCTCTCTCTTAGCCAGTTCACCAGATGATCAGCAATGACCTCAGCATGACTTCTCTCCTCTGCAGCTTCCTTTGGTACAAAATGCCACAAATATTTCCCACCTGGTTCAATGCATACTGTGTAGTGTTCTTCCTCAATGAGGCCAGGAAACTGCCTGTCACTGCCCTCAGCTTCCATCATCACTTTAGTGTCATCTCTTTTCCCATCAAAGAAGATACAGGTGATGCCATTTTCCCTAATCTCTTCATCAAACTTCTTGACCAACTCCTTAGTCAGTCTCTCCTGAGCCCTCCTCACCTTGTTGTGGTCAATCACCAGTGCTGTGTCAAACTCTGTGATAAGACCAGCATCAATCCAGGCAGCAGTGGCAATCTCTGCAGTCTCTCTCAGCCCAGTGTGATGTCTCAAGCTAGCCAGAGCTATGTTGGTGATATCTTCAGTGTTGTATTTCTTCTTCTTAGCCACAGGCAAGGAAGAAGTTGTCGCAGCCTCTGATATGAAGTCTTCGTCCTCCTCTTTCCTCCCTGCCTCCTCCAGTATATCTCCAGTCTCCTCCAACTCCATCTCCAGCAGTGACTCCTCCCTCAACTCCTCTTCTTTCTTGGCTGACTCCTCTGCCTTCCTCCTCCTCTTCTCCTTGGCCTTCCTTCTCTGCTCCTGTCTCTGCAGCACTGCTTCCTGTCTCCTGGTCTCAGGGTGATCAGCTAGACCCATCTGGTGTTCCCCCACACTTCCCACCTTTTCTCTCTGACCTTTAATGAAGGCAAGCTCCTGCAGCTGCAGTCAATGTGAACCTCACTGTTGCAGACAGGGTTGCACCCAAGCTCACTGCAGCTCCTGATCACACAGTGACAGGTCAGAATGTCCACCAATTTGTCCAGTTTCATCATAAACATATCTTTGACCTCTAGCTTCACATTGCCAATGGACACCTTCACTGCCTCATCCCACAGTGCCTTCACTTAGCCCTGATCCTGACCTCAGTGTTGATTACAGGTCCTGTGAATAGAGCGTTGACCTTTCTCCACTAAGCCAGTAGCCCTGGAACAATGCCGTTGTTAATCAGGTCATTAACTGGGTAATTCCTCCTGTCTTCCTCATCATCTCTCCCTCAACAAACCATACCTTAGGAGATCTCTGGCTGTGGGCAGCTCAGCAGGGGGAAGTTCCCTCCAGTCCCCATCAATGACTTAGGTGACAACTTGATTTGCTTCGGGTTCTGATTTCTTTCTGACTCATCCTGTGGACCTGTGAACAAAAGAAATGTTATTGAAATTTGGATAGGCCTACTGATTATGATTACATAAAATTAAGTTAATTGAAATTCTTAATATCTTCCTTTAAACTCAGATAAAATGTTGTGTTGTTATAGGTACAAGACTTAATTATTCAAAGTAATGACAATTTCATATATCTATCATATCAAAATATAGAGAAAGTTTGTGTCACACATAACATTTTGAATAATTTGAATTACACAATATTTACATTACGAAGTAATCAAAATTGTCAAGGAAGGAAAACACGCATTCACAATCAAAAATCCAGCATTTGTGACTATGTGAAACTTAGAAACCATACTGCACACCAAAAATAACCAAAGTTGACCACACATATCAATGGCACATCGATATACGATGCTACAGTCATATTTGGGTTATATTTCAAACCTTTATGGTAAAATATAAGTAGGTAAATGGCTTTTGTAAACAACACTAAAGATATTTCTAAGTTTGCTAGATAATATGACATCATTTGAGTATTAGTAGTTTTTGAATTGTTGACTTTACTAAAATTGACACACCCTAATGTACTATTTACACACGCGAAAGGCAGATGGCAGAAATGACTATAAGTACCTCAAACAGCTACGTAGAATGTGTAGCAGTAAAAGTTGAAAAATTAAATATGGCACTAATTGTAATGCACAGACCCCCAAACACGCCAACCTCAAAATTTTCAGATTCCATTACAGAAGTAAGAAACTGGGTAAAAGATCTACACTCTCCAACCCCAAATATTTTTCTCTGTGGTGATTTTAATTTCCCATTCATGAAATATAAAAGGATAGGAAAAAATATATGTATACACCAGGACAAGGGGGGCACAAGAGAAGACCAGGAGCAGGTAAAAATGCTACTAGCTCTAGCTGATGAATTTATGTTAACGCAAGAAATAAGAGAAAACACAAAAAAAATAACTGCCTAGATTTGGTATTCACATACAACAACAACCTAATTGATAATGTAGAAATATACCCAACTATAATATCGGACCACAACATTATTGAAATAACCAATATAAAAGCAACAGGAAAGGAAAGAACACGAACAACAAAAAGAAGCAAATTCGAAATTTTAAATTTTCACTCCAAAACTATAAACTGGGAAGATGTTGCATCCAACATGGAAGTAATAGATTGGAAAAACATTTTCGAGGCCACGACAACGGAAGAGATGCTAATGACTTACATGAGAAGACGCTGGAAGTTGTGGAAAGACATGTCCCAAAAATACAACAAAGAGGAAAGAGAAGCAAGTTCGAGAGACAAAAGAGCTCATTGTTCCGAAAAAGAAAATGAGTGAGTGCAAAATTAAGTAACTGTAAAGATAACGACATCAGAAAAATATTGAATGATAAACTGCAGAGTATCGATGACGTCATACAGGAACTAATTGAGAAGCACACAGAAACAGAAGAAGACGACGCTATAGAAGCGATAAAGGTTAACTCAAAGTACTTCTATAATTTTGCAAAAAGGAAGTCGAAAACTCATGCGACTATCGGACCTCTGAAAAACGAGAACAGTGCTTTATCTGATGATCTAACAGAAGTATCTTAAATATTAAGAGTTCAGTACGAATCATCTTTCAGTATCCCAAACACTGACAAACTGATATGCGATAGAAACGCGTTCTTTGAAGAACAACTACAAGGGGAAAGTATAACGGACTTCAACTTTACGACAAATGATATTACACAAGCTATAGAGAAACTAAAAGCACACTCAGCGGCAGGACCGGATAAATGAAATGCCACACTGATCAAAAACTGCAAGAATGCAATCGCTGAGCCCCTATATTGGATATGAAGACGATCATTAGACACAGGAGAAATACCGGGCATCCTGAAGAGCGCGAACATAGTCCCAATATATAAAGGAGGAGATCGATCCGAGGCCAAAAATTATAGGCCAGTATCGCTTACATCTCATCTCACTAAAATATTTGAAAGAATAGTTAGACAGAAAATCTATGACTTTTTGGAAACTCGGAAAATTTCAATGATAACCAACACGGGTTTCGGTCAGGCAGATCATGCCTATCACAACTATTGGAACACTACAACAACTTTATTGATGCACTTGAAAGTAATGAAAACTATGATGTACTATACACAGACTTTGCTAAAGCTTTCGACAAGTATGACCATGGAATCATAATACATAAACTGAAATATATGGGAATAACAGGGAAAGTAGGGAAATGGATATATAATTTTCTTAGTGAGCGGCGGAAAGTCGTTACAGTACAAGGAGTATCTTCATCAGAATCAGAGGTCCTCAGCTCAGTACCATAAGGAACAGTATTAGCTCCACTGCCCTTCATAATCATGCTAACTGACATAGATGAGGACGTTACCAGAGACAGCACAGTAACATCCTTTGCGGATGACACGAAGATCAGTAGAAAAATAAGAAACCCAGAAGATATAGGATCTCTACAAACCGACATGAACAGAATCTACAAGTGGACGGAAGACAACAATATGAAGTTTAACACTGATAAATTTCAGCTGTTAAGGTACGGAAAAAAAGAAGACCTAAAATCCATTGAATATTATACCCCAAATGGACAGGAAATTCAGAGAAATTCTAAAGCAAAAGATTTAGGGGTTGTAATGACAGATGATGCGAAATTTGAAACACAAAATAAGATAGCAGTAAACAGAGCAAAGAGAATAACGGGTCAGATGTTGAGAACCTTTAAACGAAGGGATAGGAATGTAATGATTCCTCTACTGAAAGCACTGATCATACACATCTTCAAAAGAAGATTAGACGCCTGGCTCAGAATAATGCCCAATGAGCCGGGCGTACCTGGCTATGTGAAGGGGGTACAGGGTGGCCCATAATTCAGGAACCATAGGAATAATTGCATTTGTTTTCTGATAATTCTTGTACTTCCTAATAATGTTTTTTTCTTTATTTTCTTTTTAAAGAAAAAAATCGAGTGGAGAGATATCTGTTGACCTGGGTGGCCATTCGATAGGATCTTTTCGTTGTTTATCGGTACGTCATCCAGGTAATTCATCAAAAAGAAAATAAAGGAAAAAAAAACATTATTAGAAAGTACAAGAATTATTAGAAAAAAATACAATTATTCCTATGGTTCCTAAATTATGGGCCACCTGATATATATATATATATATATATATATATATATATATATATATATATATATATATATATAACACAGAAACTGAGCACATATAATAACATTATTTTATACTAAAAAAAATTTTTAAATTAAATCCTTCTCATTATTGTGTAACCAACATTTTCAGTCCTTACTGTTTTGGTCACTATAATGGTGTTGTAATATGTATTATTTATACGTGTAAATGTTATTATTCTATATTAAACTTTATTTTTGGAAATGAAATCATTGTTATTATGCGTAACTAATATTTGCATCACCTACTGTTTTGTTCACCAAGAGCGTTGTAATATGTATCATGCGTATTTAAAGGTATTAGACGGTTTTTTTAAAGCAACTTTATAAATGCCTTTTTGCATAGTTTTACTGCCTATTTTGAATGTTTATGTTGCCTGCCTTTTTTTAAGGGTTTTTAGTGCCTAAACATCCGGGCTCTAAATTAATAATGAAACAAGTGCAAAAATACATCATAATACCTATACAATGTCGCTGCGTTCGTAGTAATAAATTATGAAGCGAAACCAATGTGTAAAGAGTGTTCACAATTAAATATATCACAGCCATAGCATATTTCAGCTGACAAATAGCATCGTATTCGCTTCATAAAATAAGCGAGGACTGAAAAAGGAAAAAGATCATAAAACCATTACGACTCAGATTTGAGGAAAAAAGAAAGTGATCCTTTGTTGAAAACAGACGAAAATGGAGCAGGAAGGAATAAAGGAAAGAAGGGAGGAAGACATAGCTAAACTTTCTATTAAACAGAATAAATGTAAAAACTGCTCTATAATCATCAAATTTAACGAAAACTAATTGTTTAAAGGGTTGTGAAACTGCATATACCCGCAAGTGCGAAAGTGAAATTGATTCAACCATTGGCCTGAAGTGCATACTGTGCCATGCACTTAAATATTACGTGAATCTGGTTAAAAAAAATGAAAGGAAGGCGGTGTCTAATAAAATCATAGTTTTTTACGGTTATGTTTGCTTCAAGTGCGTGGAAGAGTAATACAAGTAATACAAACTGTGCTAAAAAATGTTGGAAATAAAGAGAGATGGATAAAAATTTAGGTTAAGAAAGAAATAGATCTCAAATAGCGTTCCATGAAAAGACGGAAAACGCCGTGACCAACATAAATGAAGTAAAGTAAATGAGTGCTACAGGAAATTGGAGAAGGTTAGCTAGATGGAGAAATACTACCAGCACAGGATGACAGAATATTATTACTACTATTACTACTATTCTATCCGAGAAGATAAATGACTAGATATGGCACACTCATTTTTCCACATTAAAGGTACGCAATTAAATAAGAGTCCAAAAACACCTTAAATTCCAACTAAAATCACAAACTCATTATCGATAAAGGACATGTTTAAAAGAAACGAGAACCATTTAAGAATAAATATTACATCTAATGAGTAAAGACCGAACACTTCACATATACGCACCCCTATCAGTAAAACCTTTATTAACACGAATGCAGCGACATTTTGTAGTCACTCTGATGTATATTTAACTTCTTTCGCTATTTGATGTTTTAAATATAGAGCGAACAATGAACATATATATATATATATGAGGTATAGTCAATAAATGCTCCAAATTTACTGAGTGCGTTTAAATGAAGCATTTATTGATTGCGCTTCGTATATATATATATATATATATATATATATATATATGCGCCTCGGCGGTGTAGTGGTTAGCGTCACTGACTACGAATCCATCGGCCCCAGGTTCGAGACCCGACGGCAGCCGGCGCGCAGCAAAACCCAGCTGTTCATCCTTCCACACAATAGAGAAAGTGTTTGGTAGATAAATGGGTACCCTAGGTGGCCTGGTGGCTAAGACGCTGGGCTGCTGATGGGGCGTGGTTCGGATTCCACGTTAAACTGTAGGTCTAAGGTGGAGTGAAAAGCTTGACCTTCGTCAGAATGAACAATTCGGGAGGAAGCTAACCAAAGTTTATATATATCGTGACGTGTAGAAGTTAAATGCCCTGCCCGTTTCACTAAATCGTGGACATCCTGTGAACGAAATTAATTGTTTAATTTCAGGTTAAGCTAATTCAGTTTATGTCTAGATTGGATTAAGTTAAGTTAAGTTAGGGTAGTAGACTTGTCGATGAAATTTTTCGCAGATTTCCTGGAAAATTGCGTGCATATATGTGTATTAAAATACGATACAAAAAAATATTTTAATTCAACTTCGTAAATTACTCTCATTCATCTTTGATCTTTCCGAAGCTTAACAAGAAATTTGAAAGCTATCGAGGATTTCAGAGCAAAATTGAATCGCAATAAAGGATCGATACACTAATGGAACAAAACAGCCAGTGAAGATTGCTATTTGCTTACTCGGAGCTATAAAGGAATAAATGGCAGCTTCTCCGAATTTAAATTAAAAACTAAAAAAATATTAAGTTTTGGTGTATATATATATATATATATATATATATATATATATATATATATATGGTGTAATGGTTATCATATCTGACCGGCAATCGAAAGATCCCGGGTTCGATTCCCGGGTGGTTACCTCATTTTTTCATATGTTTCGTTCTCTCTCTCTCATCTTGCGCGGAATATTCTCCCATACAAGCGTCGTTCTTTACGTTAATTATACTGCGTGTTTGCAGTTTAAATGTATATAATGTACGGCATGCGGGAGGTGCCCCCTTGGGGCATTGGTTTCTGCGCGTATGTAGAAGAATTACGGCATTTGATTGAGTGAGGCCCATGGTGTAATGGTTATCATATCTGACCGGCAATCGGAAGATCCAGGGTTCGATTCCCGGGTGGTTGCCTCATTTTTTCATTTGTTTCGTTCTCTCTCTCTCATCTTGCGCGGTATATATTCTCCTATACAAGCGTCGTTCTTTACGTTAATTATACTGCGTGCTTGCAGTTTAAATGTATATAATGTACGGCATGCGGGAGGTGCCCCCTTGGGGCATTGGTTTCTGCGCGTATGTAGAAGAATTACGGCATTTGATTGAGTGAGGCCCATGGTGTAATGGTTATCATATCTGAACGGCAATCGGAAGATCCCGGGTTCGATTCCCGAGTGGTTACCTCATTTTTTCATTTGTTTCGTTCTCTCTCTCTCATCTTGAGCGGAATATTCTCCTATACAAGCGTCGTTCTTTACGTTAATTATACTGCGTGTTTGCAGTTTAAATGTGTGTATATATATATATATATATATATTTATGTATGTATAATTTTCATATATATATATATATATATATATATATATATATATATATATATATATATATATAATTTTATAGAAGATTGTAGACGCCAATTTCACGGTCTATAGAAAACCTACTCATTGTAATTCGTACATTCATTATTTTTCATATCATGAAGGGGTTAAAAGCTCAATTATTTCTTCCATGTTTCTAAGAGCACTCAGGATTTGTAGCCCACATTTGCTGGACCCGGAAAATTCAAAGATTTGGAACATTTTTAAGGATTTAAAATATCCTGAGTGGTTTATCAGAAAGGCGTATTTTAAAGCCAAAAAATCTTTTTATGCCCCTCGGGAACCTTCACTTAACCAAAAGCAATATGTGAGTTTGTCTTACATTGCCCGCTTAGAAAGAGTAAAACCGTTGACGAAAGATTTTAAGTTTGCTTTGGCGTTCAAATATTCGTCTACCGTGAAAAGTAAATTGGTTAGGAATAACGTTGCAAAACAGGAACAAGCCTGTGTCTACAGCATTCCCTGTAAAAGTTGTGATTTAGTATACGTAGGAGAAACTGGAAGAAATATTGAAACCCGTATTAAAGAACACAAATATGCCTTCAGAAGTTGTAATACCAATAATGCCATTTTTTATCACGCCAGCCAAAATAATCATGCTATAGATTGGGAATCAAGAAAGGTACTTTATATATGTAATAATTGTGTCAAAAGAAAAATAATAGAATCTGTATGTATAGAACAAGTAGATAATTTTAATTTGTGCGAAGGTACTTATAAGTTGGACCCTTTAATGAGATTCTTGGTCAAAAATCCCTTACGGAGTCGGGTGAACGGGTTCTAACCTAAGTGTGAATTTCTTAAAGGTCTCTGTATTGTTTCCTTACTCGCTTTTGGTTCATTCGGGGATTTTTTTTTCGGTAAAATGTAAATGGAATAATAAACGTAAATGTAAATGTAATAATGGAAGTAATATATGTGGAAATAAATATAAATGCAATAAATGTAATAATAAAGGTAATAAAATAAATGTAATAATTAGTGTAAAGGTAATAATAATAAGTGTTAAAAAAAATGTAAATGCAATAATAAATGCAGTAATTATGTCAAAATAATAGAATCTGTATGTATAGAACAAGAAGATAGTTTTAATTTGTGCGAATGTACTTATAAGCGGGACCCTTTAATAAAAATGCCCTTCTGGGGTCGGGGGAACGGGATCTAGCCTAGGTGCGAATTTCTTAATGGTCTCTGGATTGTTTCCTTCTCGCCTTTTTCATTCGTTTTTCGGTTTATAATTTCTGTATAATAAACAACAATGTAATAATCAATGTAATAATAAATTTATAATTTCTGTAATAAAATAATAATGCAATATTAAATGTAATAAATTTAATAATAAATGTAATAATTATATAAAAAACAAAATAATAGAATCTGTATGTATAGACCAAGAAGATAGTTTTAAATTTGTGCGAATGTACTTATAAGCGGGTCCCTTTAATAAAAATGCCCTTCCAGTGTCGGGAGAACGGAATCTAACCTAGGTGCCAATTTCTTAATGGTCCCTAGACTGTTTTTCCCTCTTGTTTTTGGTTCCTTCGTTTTTCTGTATCCACCCGAAGAGGATGCCAGTGGGCATCGAAACTGTTGTGGAAATAAACTCTGTCTATTAGAGTGGGTTTTTATTATCAGACTTGAGCTAAGATTACGTATTCATTTCTACGTATATAAAGTCTATGTATAATATTGAATAACCCCGACTTTGTACAAGAATTCATATTTAATACCTTCATATAACACACGAATAACACTGGGGAACAAATTTCAAATTTTTGTCTATTGAATTAGATTTGACAGTTAGTTCTAGGTAATTTGGGTGCGCTGAGCACGAATGTTTACTCGGTTTTGCTCTATCAGGTCCTGATTTTGCTCAACACCCCTCCTCTTTCGTCGTATTCATAAAAAGGTTTTTTTCTCAATACTCGCTGTCTTTTTGCAGTTACACATTATGCAACTAGGTTTTTATCTAGGTATTTGTACCTATTGTTATGGTATTGTTGTATTATGTATATTTTTATATGTAACACCCTAAAAATATTTTTAATTTTGTCATTTTTAACCCATTTTAATATTAGTAAATTAAGCTAAAAATATCATAGAATTCTAAAATTTTCTCGAGCGTTCCTGTTCTCTGTAGAGTATTCTAGAGGGACAACTAAAATATATAAAAGCGACTCGTTTCCAGAGTTAATCAGTCAATTCAATCAGTCAGTCAGTCAGTCAGTCAGTCAGTTGAGTTAGTTAATTAAGTTTGGGCATTAACATAATTTTGAATTGGCATATGATTTAGTGAGTAATTTTGTCATCGTGATTTAATATAGTTGATTTAATTAGACGTAATTTATATTGTACCTACTCATCCGTGTTTCTAGTTTAATTTCATAGATTGTAAGTACCTATTTCATAATAAGTACCTATTTAAACTAATTTTTGTGTTTATATTCAGATTTTCTTAAATTTATATGAATTAAGGGCTTTAAATACCTTTACAAATTGGCAGAACAATCAAACAATATGTCATCAAGCACTAGAAAGTTCAAATGCAAAAACAACCCTGATTCCTTGTTACATATGTGGAAATTTTACACTTCCACATCAACGAGCAAATATAACTGACTTCGTAAAAAGAGCTTACTTAGCTTATTTTGGCATAAAACTGGGGGACCAAGATAAATCGTGGGCTCCACATAAAGCCTGCACTATATGCATTGAAAGACTGCGACATTGGACGAAGGGTTCGGATTCAAAAATACCTTTTGGAGTTCCGATGGTAAGTTTATGATTTCATAAAACTACGTAATTTAATCACTAGTATACTGTAACTTACCTAAATGTAATTGTAACTTAGGTACATAAACAAAAATTTACAGAAAATGTTTATAAGAATCTCAAATATTGCATAAGGTTGAAAACACATAGAAATGTTAAATGTTTGGGTGATAACTTTTGATAAAATTCATAAAAACAAGTCTCTCGTCGCTTTTGTTAACGCTTTACAATTTTTTTTCCATATCAGGTGTGGCGAGAGCCTACTAACCACGAGACCGATTGCTACCTTTGCTTTGTCAAGACTTCGGGCTTCACTAAGAAAAATAAACATTGTATCGAGTACCCAAATTTCGACACCGCGATACGACCTGTGCTACATTCAAATGAGATCCCCATTCCAAAATTTAAGGGTCTGCCAACTCAAGAATTAGTTGAAGATGTTCCTGAAAATATTGTTATGCACTTTGAGGAGTCAGACACCGATTTTGACCCCAGCGTATTTGAAAGTCAAAACGATCCGCAAAAGTTTAACCAGGCCGAGTTGAATGATCTTGTAAGGGATCTAAATTTGCCAAAAAAGGCTGCGGAAATTTTAGCTTCAAGACTTAAAGAGAAAAACTTGCTTACTTCAAAACACATACATTTCATTTACAGAAAAAGAGAAGAAGAACTTGTTAAATATTTTAGAACAGAGGATAGTTTAGTATATTGCTGCGACATAGTTGGTTTGTTAAAGAAGATGGGGGTTGAGTCTTACGATGCAAATGATTGGCGCTTGTTTTTAGACAGTTCGAAAAGAAGTCTTAAGTGTGTGTTGTTGCATAATGGCAATCTATACGGCTCGATACCGATTGGGCACTCAACAAAATTAAAAGAAAAGTATGAACATATAGAAAAGGTTTTAAATCTTATCAAATATAAGGAGCACGAGTGGATCATATGTGTTGACTTAAAAATGGTTAATTTTCTGCTAGGACAACAAGGAGGGTATACTAAATATCCCTGCTTCCTTTGCTTATGGGACAGCAGAGCCAAGGAAGAACATTATTTCAAACAAATCTGGCCAGCACGAACATCACTTACTGTCGGAGAAAAAAACGTAATTAATCCACCTTTAGTGAGCAGAGATAAAATCATATTTCCTCCTCTGCATATAAAACTAGGCCTCATTAAACAATATGTAAAAGCTTTAGATACGAACGGCGAGTGTTTCAAATACATAACTTCAAAATTTCCAAGTTTAAGTTATGAAAAAATCAAGGCGGGAATTTTCGACGGTCCACAAATAAGAACAATGATTAAAGACAGCAATTTTCCTAATGTCATGAATGAACGCGAAAAAAATGGCTGGTTCTCATTCGTGGACTTGATAGAAAACTTTTTAGGCAATTATAGGGCAGATAACTACGAAGAAATCGTAAAAAAACTTTTAAGGGACTACAAAGAGTTAGGTTGCAATATGAGCATAAAAATGCATTTTTTGAATAGCCATCTTGACCAATTTCCAAGTAATTTAGGTGATGTAAGTGACGAACAAGGGGAGAGATTCCACCAAGATATCAAAATTATGGAGGAACGGTACCAAGGCCGCTGGGATTCCCACATGATGGCTGATTACTGCTGGTGCTTGAAAAGAGACCTGCCATCAACAAGCAAATACGCTAGAAAGTCTTACAAAAGAAAATTTTTGCCACAGTGAAAGCTTCATATCTGTTGTTTTTTTATTTGAAGTCATTTCTATCGTTATAATGTAATTTTACTGTAGTTTGAACTGCTTGTATTCATGAAACTTGAAAAAAAAATTTAACACATGACTTAATTTTTTAGTCCTAATTTGAAAAATCTGGAAAATGGCACATAGGCTGTCGACAAGAATCAGGACCTGATAGAGCCAAACCGAGTTGAAATTCGTATTCAGCGCACCCAAATTACCTAGAATCAAGTGTCAGATATCATTCAGTAAAATACGTGTTGCCAGTAATTGTTGGTTATACTGGAATAATAGTAATTATATCTTAACTGTAATTGTTGTGTGAGGCGATAGGAACGGGGGATGAAAGTTGGGAAGGATATAGATAAAAGAATAGTAACAGAATAGAGATATTATGGTTTGTAAGAGTTTATGAATTTATCTTTTAATTTTTTCCGAAAGCTTTTTAGTTTTTTTTTCTCTCTTGATTGAGGTTGTTCCTGAGGTCGAGTCATTTGTAAATATCTTTTAGTTATAGGATTTTTAAAACGTGAAATATTTTATTCCTTGTTTGATTTGTCATTTTTTCTATTAAATCTGTTTTACTTGACTGCCGGTGGCTGATTAAGTATTGTCGTCCACTTCCGTAAGGGCTAATGCAGTACTGTAGATGTGGGTATACCATGGTGTATTATATGGATCTAAGAACTTGTCTGGGCATTCGTGCACCTACTTTCTTAATAATGTATGCGACTATGGAAAATTTGTTGCAAAGGTCCTCAGACGTTTAGCCGATTGTACTAGTTTTATAGGGATTCAATATATGTGTAGAGACCAGTCAGAGAAATTCTTTTCCTCGCCGTTCGCAAACATGTGGGAATCATCAGAAATCGAAAAAAACACGTGTTTTTCAAGGAGAGAGAAACAAAAGGGTCCTTGTTTTTTGTTTCAAAAGGCCCGTGAAAAGTTAACGTCTTACGAGCCACATATATAAGCTAGAGTTCACTGAAAATCGCCCTCACTCTGCTCGTTACTCCTCCTCGTGAATCTCCCCTTTCAGGTAGCGCCGTTCGACCTCAGCCGGCCTCAGTCCCTCAAGCAACACCTCAACCATACACGAAGCGAATCAACACTTGAGCCGACCTACAATTTCATCCCGTCGGAAGCATACATCACTCTACCGGCGCCATCCTTCTGGCACTGGCTTCACTCATCCTTCACCACAATTCGATCGGCGCCCGTTCAACAAGTTCATCAACGGGCCCTCAGCACATCCTCCTGCCGGTAGGCCAATACGTCTTCAGAGCTATCTACGGCGAAACGCAATACGGTCAACCTTCACGTAAGCCCTTTTCAGTCTTCAGAGTTATCTACGTCGAAATCGCAGGTCGGTAAGCTTCTTGTTACGTCGCGCTAGACTATTCAGGATTCAAAGCTGAAAAGTCCACAAACTCTGCCTAACCGAGTAGGCCCATTGTACGCAAACAACCGGCGAACTAACTTTCCTATTACGACTACAGTAGACCTGTTCATTTATCTTACCGTTCCAACCATCTTACCGTATTTTTATAAATTTGTTTGTGTTCTTTTATGCATTTCATTTTACTGACCTCATCCATTTACTGTACCATACCGTACTTTCATTATGAGATAATTGGGATTATTGGCTTAATTACTTATTGTGTGTTCACTGTTCACTGCTGCATATCTCATTAGCCTACCTAAATTAGTGTTTGTCATCAATGTACTTACTCACGAGCAGTGGCGGCTCGTGACTAAAAATTCTAGGGGTGCTGTCTTTAAGAATGGGTTGAAATAATTACTGAAATAAAAGGATGAGCATTGAGCAATGAATAAAAGTTTCAAAAGTTATTGAAAAAGTTATTCAGTGAGCTCATCTTATATTGTTCTTGATTATTTCAATTGTAAATAAAAAATTTAGGGGTGCTGCAGTTCCGCAGTGCCTACCGACGAGCCGCCACTGCTCACGAGTATACTGTGTAACCATTTCTTATTGCTAATCATTCATTTGTAATATAGTACAAATACCGTTATAAAATTGTTAATCACTGTGTACAAATAATTCATTTATTTTTCTAATTAAACACAAAACAACAAAGTAATTTCTCTCTTCATATTAAATATTGTTTGTTTGGGCTGTATTCCAGACTGGTGACCTCTTATTATTTATTCATTTCAATATAATTCATTAATTATAGTAAGCCTACTTGATAGGCCACCACAAATTGGTGATCATCCGTAGGCTACTATATATGTTAAACCCTAGAAGGCCAGTGTGAGACCGCACACATAGCGACTAGTATTGGGTCTACAAAACCCCATAATGAAAATTAAATTTATTGGTTGAATTAAACAAATTATTGTTACTAAACAATTACAAAAATTAACTTCGTACAATAAAAGACATATTTTTCAGAAAAACAAATGTACTTTTATTGTAATAGGGCAAGCTCACTTTCTAGGGTTAAGGTCATCGTTTTGTTTTGTACAACATTTGGGATTTAATACTTTTGATAATTTTTGGTCGAATTATAGTTTTAATTGTGTTATTATTATTTTGGATAAATATAATTATTTCCTTATGTAAAAGATCGTTGATTTCTGCTTTAACTGTAAAGAGAAATTTAAGAATATTTTCTCTCTTGAAATTATTTTCTTCATTACAGTTGTAGAACATTTTTTCGAGTGCCATAGTACAGTAAGCTTCATTGATAATCTCTTCGGTATAACCCACATTTGTTGCAAATGTCTCCGTAATATACACAATCTTCTTCAAAATTGTCAGTCACAGATTCTGTATGCTCTCAAAACAAATCTGAAATCACTCCACTTTCTATACTTCCGGAATGACCTGAGCGAGCTTGCAACTATATGGGTTTGGGTGAGTGAGCTTTCTATAAACTCAAAGATACAGTAGATTGCTCTACATGTAAAAAGAATTGCTATAAACCCCCTCCCCCTATAAAACCTCTAAATTAAATTACCTAAATTACTCCAAGTAATGTATTAAGAAGGTGGTATATATATATATATATATATATATATATAATATATATGATGCAAACTTGCAAGGAAAAAGAAAAAATTATTCCAAGGTCTTTCGTGTATTCAGCAATATTGGTGTGTGTGTGTGTTATTGGTGTGTGTGTGTGTGTGTGACCTACAGTTTTAAATGTGGTAGAAATTAACTTAAGAGTCCTTTTGCTCTCGAAACTGCTAAAAGAACTAAGTTGATATTCAATATTTGTTTCCAAGTTCGAACTTTGGTCTTGTTCAAGCTAATGATTTTCATTAACAAAGAAAGTAAATCACCCGAAGAGAAAAGTCACAGAAAAAGGTTGCTTATTTAAAGTACCCTTTAAATTACCTAAATTTATTGTATTGTGACTCGGAGCAACTTTTGGTCTTGTATAGTTCTTGCACTGTGAATTCTTGTTGGTATTGATTCAATAAGGTAGAGTATTTGTTATATCCGGGTTGGATTATGAATACGTGAATAATGATGTTTACTTTAGAAGGTTAAGGAAGGGAACGTCAATTTCCATTAGGTTTTAACATTAAAAAATTGATTACAGACGGACTTTACGAAGATGAAATTTAATCTCAGCTTTCAAGCTGCAAAGAGAGGGCATTTTGTATCAGATTTTCTTCTATAAAGAATGTAAAACAAGAAATAAGATAAAGTTAATCGGTAATGCTTGAACTGATTTTTACAAATGATTTTTAAAATTGGTGAATGAACTATTATAAATACCATATATAGGCCCTATGTCTTATTCTACAGAACAGGTTACATAATTTGAATTAGTGTAAATTTGAATTCGAGATTTCAGAAGCGAGATGCAATTGTGATGAAGGAAGGAGGAAATGATAATAATGATGGGGTTGTTTAACTTCCTTCGTAACATCTAAGGTCATATGACGGAGGGAACCTACAGCTTTACGTGAGATGTGAACCACGGGTCGCTGCATAATCTGGAGGCAGAGAATGGTGTTCCATGCAACTACTCTCCAGAACGAATGTAGCTTAACTTTGCTGATCGACAAGAAATGGTTAAAATAAGTATGGATTGTAATGATGTGTGCGCACACACATACACACACACACAACACACACACACACACACAGAAAGAGAGAGAGAGAGAGAGAGAGAGAGAGAGAGAGAGAGAGAGAGAGAGAGGGCATAGAAAAAACATACAGAAATGTAAAACGTTCTCTCAAGCTCATTCAGTTTGATCGTCTTCACTGTAAGTGGAAACACAAGCGAAACGCAATAACGTGACCTTGCTCGGAATTCGTAAGCCTTTAGTTCGACAACCCGACGAAATAGAGAAAAAGGTTTTGAATTTATTTGGACATTAGGCTCATGAAATGCAATATTCTAAAAGCTAATACGTTCTTGTCTCATACATTTATAACAAAGCAATAAGCCTTAATATTAGACTATTTTAGCATGTTCCTTTTATTAGAGGGATAACCGGAAGTTACTGTTCCCCTTAAAGCTTTGCAAAGAACGCAAGGTGGTGCTTTAATTTTATTTCTGTTTGCTCAAGAACAGTTGAGAGAATTTGAAGAAACTTTACCTTAAAGTCATATTTTCTCTATTTTTTCATAATATTTTGTATTGTCTATATCCCGGTGCAAATTGTGTAGAGCAAGCCAGCGGTAGTACGAATGTGACTGATACAGATATAGATTTGTGCTGCCTTGTGGAGGAAACACAAACTTGTGGTGCATCTTGCTCCTGAGGAATCATGCGCCTGGACTTATAATAACTAGGGGTGTCTGCAATACAAACTGAAGAAAATTGCGTGAAGCGAAAACGTATACTCGTATGTATTCTGATAGCCTTTGTACTGCGATAACACGGAGCAGTGTTACTTTCAGTGGTCATGAATTACGTACGGAGGCCTTTAGTATATTGACCCTTGTTAGCTTGGCAATGCTGCTGCGAGCTTTTCGTACTCTGAAATTGGGGTATGGGCGGAATGATGCTCTGTGTGAAAAATGTTAAACATTTCATCTTACTTCCACTTAAACTATAATTACAAATGTTTTAAGCAGAGAGAAATACTTCAAAGAATGAATTACTTTAGGCCTTAAAAAGCGACACTCGGATTTAATTAATGAAATTCTCCAGCGGAAGCGATATATGAGCTTTCCTTGTTGTGTGTGTGTATATATATATATATATATATAATATATATATATCGCTTACGCTGGAGAATTTCATTAATTAAATTCGAGTGTCGCTTTTTAACGCCTAAAGTAATTCATTCTATGAAGTATTTCTCTCTGATTTCATTTGGATATTTGACGTGACCTTTCAGTTCAGACAAATGAAAATCCATTTTTACTCTTTTTTTTAACCATTTTTTTTTATTCTTGTTTAGAATTTTGTCAAAATTGAGTCGAAAATTGAGTTTGAGAAGTTATTCTCAGATTTGGTTTCATTTGCTTGTTTAATTTTAAACAGTGAACAATAAATTTTTACTTTTATTCTGTCTCAGCAACAAACAAAGCTGGTCTATATGAAGTCGACGCTGTTGATTCCGAAAATGTTATTCATTTTGGCGTATCAAGCAAGCATAGTTTCCATGAAATCTTAAAAAATATTATACATTTATTGTATATTGTATATGTATAATATATATAATGTTGTATATTGGATATAATTAATTAAATATTATACAAAATATTAAAAAATATTAACATCACACGTACTATAAGAGCAGCAATACACACTACGTATTATAGGGCGGGTCGTACTCAGGTGACAACATGAATCTGAAGGAAATCCTACCATCAGGGGTGTCTAAATTATGTGTTTTTACATGGGGAATTCAAATATGAGCTTCTTTTTTGGATAGGATAACTCTAACCTACATCATTTTGCATTTCTAAATTGCCAATTTTACCCTTTTGAACCCCTTTATAATATATTAAAAGATATAAGGTAAATCATTTATATTGACAAGGCCAAATCAACTTTACATATATTTATTAATAGGTGAACTGCATGTATATCACTGGATATAATTACAAAGATCATTCTCCTGACATCTTGAACTTTGCCAGGTTGCACAAATCCTGCTTTGACTCAGACTTGGACATCAGCTTCCTGCTGGTCTCCTGATCCCTGATCCCTCCATCCCTCTTTTCCTGTGAGAAGTACTTAGCAGAAGCCTCAGTCACCATTTTAACAACCCTCTCAATGCTTGTGTGTGGCAAGGCCAGTTGCGCACCTCCATGGGGGTGTTGATGAAGTTTTTCACCTCTGAGGTGCTTAGAGAGCAGGTGAGAGGTGGCTCTGACACACCTTCTGACCAGCTGATCAAGTCACCGATGCTGGAAGCATCACAATTGATGTCAGGTGTCCTTCTGCTCCTAACAGAGGAGTCCCCCAGCTGAGTGTCTGGGTCCCCTCTCCCCTGATGGCCAGGATTCTCTCCACCCCTTCAATCCTCTCCTTCTGATCCTCAGAGCAGAGTAGTGTTTGGAGGATGACTTCACTGTGGGCATACCAAGCAGATCTTCTCACAGTTGGCATCACAATATCCAGCACCTCCTTTCTCTGGGACTTGAGGCAGTCCAGCTGAAAGAGGATGTGCCTAGGCCCTTCGATCCAGGAGTGCTTGACCTTCACGTTGAACCAACATGGGTAATACACTCCAATGATGAATTCCACAATGAATTGCAGAATCTTCAGGCTCTTTCCTTTAAGTCCGTGCTTTGACACCCAGAGCCTGAGAAGTCTGTTCGCTGTGGTGAGCCAGCGGCTGTGGTTTACTGGTCCTATCTCTAACAGAGCCAGCCCTGCAGGAAGTACTCCATCCCTGACTGCACAGACAATTTTATAGCCATAGTATTGATCAGTTGAGAGATCTTGAATGACCTTGTCAGGAAGCTTGATCAGTGGAGGGACCAACAGAGATTCGGGTGAAGTTTGGATTGATATCAAAGTCTGTAGCAGAATCAAGGAGCTTTCCTATTGGCCCGGATAATTTTTTGTCTGACAGAGTAGGGCCATCAAGGTCAACAATGAGATGGCGCAGGGGAAGTTCAACAGTGTGCAGGTTGCACACCAACCAGACCAGCTTTCTCCCCAGGTGCAGCTCCAGCTTCCGCATTACTCCAGCTTTCACACCAGTGTTGACATTTGTTGAGTCTCCTCCAATGGCCAACAAGGTCTTATCATAACCCCTCTCTTTCAGCCAAGCAAACAGGACCTTAGCAATCTTCTCCGCATGTGACTCCTCTTTAGTTGCTTTCTCTGGGGTAAAGTGGAACAGATAGTAGCTGCCAGGCTCACTAACAACACTATAGTGTTCTTCCTTGATCTTTGCGGGAAAAGATTGGTCACTGCCCTCAGCTTCCATCATCACATTGGTCAGGTCAATCCCACCCATCAAAGAGGATGCAAGAGATCCCCCCCTCCTCCCTGCACTTCTTCTCGAACTGTTCCCCCAGCTCTCTCATCAACTTCAATGGCCTTATGCGCGCCAGAAAACCGTCAAAATATTTCATATACCAAACTGTATGATAATTACAATTAAGTGGAATGGCACACCTTTTTATTTGAGTATTTAAATATTATTATTATTATATGAATTACATTATATGTGTTTATATGAATTAGTTAGAACAATGCTCTATGAGAGATAACGTGAGCAGCCATGATAGAAAACGTGAGAAGACATATTCTGGGGTAACTACAATAGTAAAATAATCAACAATTTAATAATAATCAACTGCAAAATGATGTAGGTTAGGGTTATCAGAATTAAATATTTTCTTCAGAATTGTGTTCTATACACCAAAATATGTCATTTGAACACCCCTCTCCATTGATTTAAAAAAAATGCATAGTATGACCCGCCCTACTACGTAATAAGACAAACATCACATGTGGTCAGAGTTGCGAGATAATAAAATAAATTAACAACTTTTACTACAAAAATTTAATATTTTTTCGCCAAAAAAAATGGAAATTTTTCAAAAATTATACGTGATAAGAAAATAATAAGACCATTTTTGTAATCAGCGTTAAAAACTCTATAATAATGACATAAAACTTTTCCTGAGACAAAATCATTGTTGAACAGTGAATTTGATCTGTTTATTTATTTCCTTGTTTATTTATTTATTTTATTTATTATTTTTGTACTTACTTATTTATTTATTTGTTTATTTATTTGCTTGGTTTTGTGTGTATTTATTTATTTGTGTGTTTTTATTTATTTAGTCCCACTCGTTTATTTTTTGTTTTAATTTGTATTTATTCATTTATTTATACAAGTGTTTAATTTTTAATTTTTGTACGTTTGACGTTGTTGAAGCGTCAATAATAAACATTTATGACCGCTTCAAGACAACAGCTTAAAATCTTACTATCCAAAACTTATTTCATGAGAGCGGATGAATGCAATGAATGAAATGAATAATAAAATTTGATGTATAAATAAATTTTGAGTAAAAATGAAATGAAATGACATGTACAATAAATCATATGAAATGACATGTCATAAATTTATTTCAAGCTACAACGTGACAATAAATATTTAATTAAAAATTGATGTAAAAATGAATGGAAATTTCACTCCAATTTTTCATTTTATCACAAACTTTCGTATACACGCAACAATCATAAACTTTATACATACAGCTACATAAATTCTGTTTGACAAGAGACGTCCGTAGCTCAGTTGGTAACACCGTCTCCTTATACATGGTGAGCCACTCGCTGGTAGCCCCAGAGTATCGTATTAGCGATACTCTGGGGCTACCAGCGAGTGAATCACCCTATTAACAGTATGTCCCACAAAAAAGTACACCCAACTTTAGATTGTACTAACTCCTCCAAAAATTGAGATATTTTGGATCTGTTTGTTTGATTTAATATAGCAAATTATTCTTTGTTAACGTTCAAATTTATTCATGTTTAAACGAATTAGTTGTTTAAGCATCTGCTTTTAACTGAAGGGTACAACAAAATGGATTGCGCAAAATTGGTCAATGAAAA
>JAJOZX010008177.1:0-42500 GCA_023014485.1 Bathynomus jamesi | reverse complement strand
GATCGGATGTTGTCGTGATTATTTTCTAAAAGTGATGGAAAAATGTAGTAAAATGTCATGTATATCATACACCAAGTATTCAACAAAGTTACAACTTCTTTTCTTAAATTCAAACGTTTGTAACTCTTGGGACACTCCAATATATAGAACCGGTCTCATAACATTATGTTAACTAATATTTCTGTGTATATACTATCATTAATTCTCATAATTTGGTGCAAAATATTATTTGTGTATCTTTCAGTGCTCAGTAAACCATACCCGGTGTCTTTGGAGAACAACGACAGCATACTTTAGGCCTACTATTATAGTGGTTCCCTTTCTTAAGTCACGTTTGCCCTTTTTGGGTATATGCTCTTCATTTATAATGATAATTATCAGCATTTCATGCGAAAACAATACTTTATAATAGAGTTACCTTCATGAATAAAAATCATAGGACGTCGTCAAGTCTTTAATATATCATTCTTTTAAAATGCCAGATGTATGAAAATAGAGAAATGTTTTCAGTGCAGTATATCAATTATTAACTTGCCAGACGCAGGAAAACTTAGGGTATAGTTTTCAATATATAATCTGTTAAAATGTCAAATGTATGAAAATTGAGGAAAGTTTTCAATGTAGTTTTTATTAACGTGCCAGAAAATGAAGAACTAGACAATCATTCTTACCTTCAAAAGCCCCATATAGAAAAAGAACTGAAGGAGAGTGAACACAGGAGCATAAAGATCAATCACTTCCTTGAAAGGGCTGGGTGACTTCTCCACGAACTGCCGGCCAACAATGGCTGCCAGGAAGAAGGAATACGTTGCAATGGTTACTACCTGGCCGAAAAGAAAGGATGAAAGGAAAATACAGAGAGATTAATTGACTTGACTACTGCTGCTGCTAACATAGAGCAGCTTATTCTTAATTAAAGAAAAATTTAAATATCTTAGTAACCCTTTTCAAAACAGATGATGGAGATGATGCTTTAAAATGGGAAAGATGTTTTCTAAACTATTTGCTTTACAGTGCTTTTTAATTCAATATTTTGTTCCCTCGCGTTTAAGTTCCCTTCTACATTTAAAGCATTTTCATACTTATCCTACTGTTATTACAATAATGTACAGATTTTACGAGATTTGGAGCAAATTACTCATACAAAAAGACCATGTAACTTTTAATACTATATATATATATATATATATATATATATATAATATATATATATATATATATATATATATATATATATATATATACACACGAGGGTAATTCAATAAGTATCCGCACTTTTTATTTTCACAATTTTATTTTCATATCTGATAGATTATAAACACATCACTTCTCAACATAGTCTCCCTGTTTCTCAATACACTTAGTCCAGCGATCTACAAGCTTCCTAATGCCATCACAAAAGAACGTTTTTGGCTGTGTGCGTAGCCAGTCATGCACCGCCTCCTTCAGGTCATCATCGCCTTGGAATCGCTGACCTCTCAAAGCGTCTTTTAGTGGTCCAAACAGGTAAAAATCCGAAGATGCCAGGTCTGGACTGTAGGCTGGATGGTCGAGAACTTCAAATTTAAGTTCTTGAAGGCATTTTCTAGTCTGTGCAACGGTATGAGGGCGCGCACTGTCGTGTAACAGAATAACACCTTCCGACAATCTCCTCCTCCATTTTGTGCGAATTGCTTACTTTAACTCATTCCGAAACATGTCAGAATACGATGCACTTGTTACTGTAGTTTCACGCTCTAAATAATGTTCAAGGATAGGGCCTCGTGTATCCCAAAACAGTGTTAGCGTAACTTTACCTGCTGAAGGCTGCGATTTGAACTTCCTTGCAACGGGAAGGTGTTATTCGGTTACACGACAATGCTCCAAAAAGTTTTCACCTTCATTATGATACCTTCCACGCATTATCACTAGAGATGAAACCTGGATCCATCACTATGAACCAGAAACAAACGACAGAGCATGCAATGGAAGCATCCAACATCTCCCGTTGTAAGGATGTTCAAAGCGTAGCCGTCAGCAGGTAAAGTTACGCTAACACTGTTTTGGGATACACGAGGCCCTATCCTTGAACATTATTTAGAGCGTGGAACTAGAGTAACAAGTACATCGTATTCTGACGGGCTTCGGAATGAGTTAAAGCAAGCAATTCACACAAAACGGAGAGGGAGATTGTCGGAAGGTGTTATTCTGTTACACGACGATGCGCGCCCTCATACCGCTGCACAGACTAGAAAATGCCTTCAAGAACTTAAAATTGAAGTTCTCGACCATTCAGCCTACAGTCCAGACCTGGTATCTTCGGATTTTTATCTGTTTGGACCACTAAAAGACGCTTTGAGAGGTCAGCGATTCCAAAGCGATGATGACCTGAAGGAGGTGGTGCATGACTGGCTATGCACACAGCCAAAAACATTCTTTTGTGATGGCATTAGGAAGCTTGTAGATCGCTGGACTAAGTGTATTGAGAAACAGGGAGACTATGTTGAGAAGTGATATGTTTATAATCTATCAGATATGAAAATAAAATTGTGAAAATAAAAAGTGCGGATACTCATTGAATTACCCTCGTGTGTGTGTATATATTATATATATATATATATATATATATATATATATATATACGGTGGTGTAGTGGTTAGCGTCGCTGACTACGAATCCATCGGCCCCGGGTTCGAGACCCGATGACGGCAGCCGGCGCGCAGCAAAACCCAGCTGTTTATCCTTCCACACGATAACCTCGCCCTGACATTTCCTTTTATACGTAAAAAATTATTTGAGATGAAGACGTTATAAAATTTTAGTAGTAAAAGGATAACCGGATAGTAGTTTGCCGGTTGTTTACCGAAAGCGTAAAGGATATCTTGATAGAGATAAAAATTCACCAAACAAATTTGAAACGTTGACTGCCAATGTATCACCGATGATACATTTGGCATAAATAACTTAGGTACCATTGTATCACCGGTGATACATTTCACATGTATAATTCAAACGTAGACAACGTGTTAAGCTTCATAAAAAAGAACTTTATTTTAGTCTGTTGCGTCTCAAGAAGGATAAAATTTTTCCGTGATCACCAGTGATTCATGTGGCGTACTTTTTTGCTTTTTTGAGGTCTAAATCATGCCATTTATATTACCTTACTGAAAAGTACATAAAAATAGAAGAAAAACAAACTCGTATAAATTAGACACTTTATTTCAATACACAGCCATTTTTTTGTACTGAGAAAGAAAATTATAACTGGAATCAGCACAAACAAAAAAATATAAACAAAAATTTCCCTCTTGTAATTAGAAAAACAAAAACAAAAACAAAACAAGAAATTTTTTGGTATTGAATTTATCATCCTTAAAAGTCCTCATGTACAGAAATAAATATACTTTTATTTATTTTATTTTATAAGTAATAATTTTCCTTAATTAATAAGGGTCATTTTGTGTCCATATGATCGAAAAGTTGTATCCAATTTTATCTCTTTTATTTAATGATATTTTAAGTCCATGAAAATGCTTTTGGTATTTGGCATAATGTCTGTTTTCATATATTGTGACAGTGTATGTGTGATACAGTACATGTGAGATATGCCCGTATATCTTACACAAGTATACATGTAAACTGCTCCCACTTTATATATATATATATATATATATATATATATATATATATATATATATACAATATATATATATATATATATATATATATATATATATATATATATATATATATATATTATATATATATATATATATATATATATATATATATATATATATATATAATTATATATTAACTTTCCCTATCTTACTCATTTGAGCTTTTATATTTAAAATATTATAAATAGCTTTGCTAAATTTTGAGCCTTTTTTCAAAGAGGAAGACAATTATAAACACGTTTAAAAAACTCAAGAAATTTTCAGAGATACTGAAAGCAAATCGTGCTTTGAAAAAAAAATATTTTTCTCTATTTATATATTCATTTCTCTAAATACTTTATCTATATCGTCAGCTAATATTTATGTAAATACTCTTTTAATTATATTCTAAAGATACATTAAAAGCGAGAAAATGATGGTGTAAAATAAAAATATTAAAATATACAAACAGTTTTTCCCACTCTTTATTTCAATTTAAAATGTATACAAAACAGAATGAATGAAATTATAAAATAAAATACGTCAAATGCATACTTAGTACTTACTCTTATATGGATCACACTGAGAACCGAAATTATGTTTAATCTTTTATTTTCAAACAAATTAATTATGTTAGGGGAAATATTCATTTCAAGCATTGTATTTTGTTATGTTAAAACAAATTTTACGTTAAAAATGTTTAACCTACTTTTAGAACGGAGTCACTTCGAAACACATACATTAGTAGATGTACTGTTTGTTCAACATATTATTGCAGGGGTTTATTTTTTTGGCGTAAGAAAGATCATCTTAAAGAAAAATTCTGGAGTTTGATATTATGTACCTATATAGAATTCGATATTAGAGATTTTTTTATGTAAATTAATTTTTAAAATTTGAAATTGCTTGCTCGTAACACTTAAACCGCCCTTTTATTTTAGAGAAAAACGCTGGCAACGTTTTAAGACGAATCTTTGAACTAAAATTAGATTCATAATAATCGATTCGCTAAACCTCTTCGTAATTGAAGTTGAGTCAGTATAATAAGTACACATCTTATTAAATGTGTCAGTTCATTGAGAGAAAACGCGCTGCCTTTACAAAATGTCAGACGCCATCACGCCGAGATAGTAAATAACAAAATCTCGAGTTAGTATTTTGGATTCCTCGCAGAAACAAGTGTTTTTCCCTAATTATTTTTAATTGAAAATTTTGAATTATGTATTTTATTACATGTACAAGTTATGTGTCCCAATCTGGGTAACATAAGCGTAGAGACGTTCTGTGTATCGTTCTCAACGAATCGAGAGAAGAGTACGGAACACCCGTGTATTGGAAGAAAATTGTTGTTTTGTCGTTCGCGTGGATCTGCAAGAAAGTATTATTTTAATGAACGACAGTTGTAAATAGACCCCTTCATCAGTCAGATTAGACTAATCACAAAGTTGGATGAAAGCAAAAATTAATGGTACAAACTTGTATCATCGCGGCGTTGAAGCGACGTTACCATATAAAGGCTACTTAATACTTATTTTGTCCAAAATCATAAGAATTCAATTGTTTAAGGAATAATAACAAAATTTTGTTGAGTAACATTAAAAAAGTTTGCTGAGGAAAACTTCTTTTTATCATAATTAATTTTATAAGAATCCACATAAGGAAACTCATTTCGTTGATTCAAATTAAGAAGCTGTGTTGGAATACAGACGTCCTCCTTAGCAAAGTTTTAAAATTTGATTCAACAAGATTCTGGTTCTCAGTGTAGCGTGTAAAGCCGTCACCTACTGGGAGTTTTTCCTACAACTGCTCTACTTTCTACGTGTAGTAAGTATTTCAGCTGTTAGTTATACTTAATTTTGTAAACAAACGATTCCGGAAAACAAAATAACGTTGTCACTGGCTAGGCCAATAATGAGAGGTTGTGCGTCCATACATGTTTTTTGTTTACTTTCCAGATAGACGTATGTTAGGAGCTTTTGAAGCTGTTAGTAGCAGATATAATCGGCCAGGTATAATCGGCCACCCATAACCAAATTGAATGAAATATGGTTTGGCCATACTGCTACAGAGAGACAATTCCAAGAGATGACGGCATAAATAACTTTAGAAATTAAAAAAAAACTTAATATATAAGCGATATAAAAAAGCATCTTTAAAACTGTTAATAATCAAGCATGCATTTGCTGTACCTTAAAAGTTCATTAATAAGACAAAATGTAAAGGCGGATAAGCCATTTATATAGAGGACCAACTGACCAATTTCTAAAAGTATTTACAGGTTATTTCTAAAAATAATATATTAAAATTTTTATTCTGTATCACTTAACGATACAAGCTAAAAAAAAAAGTTACTGAAATTAATTATAAAATACCTTAAATTACAGTGTTCCCTTTTATATAGAATGAATAATTGCTTGAACTTTTAAAGTTTACGGCAATTAACTACATATTGTTTAAATTAGTGATTAAATGGTTTTATTACTCAACTATACCTGGGTATAAACCATTGATAGAGTCAGTTAGGTCACCGTACTGTATATCCAAAGCATTCCAAACTTGGCTCGACAATTGAGCATAACATCTGCAACGAAATATGTTAAAATGTGATGAAAGGGTAGGGGCGATGCGGGTAAAAGGTTTGAAATTAAACAAAGGATATACGTTTGCGCTTCAGTCTTCGTACCTGCGTGTAAACGAGAGGAATCGAGACCCAGTCGTAGCTCCAAAGCATTCCACACTTTTGTCTGAATTCGCAAAACTGCTGAAATGAAGAAAACGAATTTTAAAACTTTTCAATTTCTCCACAGAAGTCGTCATTCTCATTTCATTCTTCGTACAAAAAATGAGAAATTCGAAAGTGGGAACCTCAAAGGAAGTAATTCTCAAATCGTTCCATTCCTATTTTATAGTAACACTTCCCCTCTTTATGTTCGATTTTTCATAGAAAATACCCTTCCTACACCCCACTTGCGTCACGGTCTCTTCTTACCCTTTCCCAGATTTGGACACTTATTTTTCCAAGTTTAGAATTTCCACTTCGAGTATTTCTATTTTCGGACCGCGAATGAGAATGACGCCATGTTAGAAACAAACTCTATATAAGTATGTAACTAATACAGGTTTCACTGTAGTTCTGCTGTAAAAATTGGGAGTACAGTGTGTTCAAAAAGAACCGCGACCCATTGGAGAATGTATATATTAGTGTAATCTAACCATTTTCTTTTCTATTTGAGTTCCGTTTCTTTTTGAACACTCTGTAGTTCTCTGCACTCTATTACGTCAGAGTTTGATCTATACATATAATTTCACATAATATATTTAATTTACTTTTATTCCTTATAGAGGGTGTTTCACAACCGGTCTGCCATACTTTAGGTGGTAATTTAGGGGGTGATATCGAGTAAAAACGTTAATACAACATAGGTGCGATTTCCAACCGTTGTGGAGCTACGGACGTTTTAAGATGTGCAAACAACAAATCCCTACTTGTGTGTAATTCGATAGGTGGCAGTACTGGTGGTAGTTTCGGTTAACGAAGTTACCACTACTAATCCTCAGTTTTTTCTTTCATTTGGTTCTGATCTGTGGTACGAGACACTGTGTTGCGCTAAGGTGAACAATCAAAATGAATCAACAGTTCACACCCGCTGAATACGCTGATATCCACTTCATTTATGGATTCTGTGATGGTAACAGCAGAGCGGCAGTTGAGGAATATCGAAGACGTTTTCCGAACCGCCGAATACCGAAGAGGCAAGTGTTTAGTGACACATACCAGAGATTAAGGGAAACAGGGACAATTGTCCCACGTAACCAAGAACATGTAGCACGACGGCTCGTTGCTGTGAAGGAGCGCAAACTGGACCTAGTACAACGTAGCCTAACTACCAGTGTTCGAAGGATTTCTAGATGAATTGGTGAATCCGCATCGCGCGTATGGCGAACCATACATGATGAGGGTTTATAACCCTATCATTTGCAGCGTGTGCAAGCTCTTCAACCGGATAATTACGATAAATGTGTTCAATTTTGCCACTGGATGATTATGCATCACCAAATTCTTAATCGCATACTCTTTAGTGATGAAGCACAATTCATTCGGGATGGAATTAAAATAGACGAAATTCACACTTGTGGTCCGCCGATAATCCCCAAGGTATCGTTGAAGGAAACTTTCAACATTGATTCTCGGTGAATGTTTGGTGCTGTGTAATTGGAGATCAGCTGATTGGACCGTTCATTTTGGAACAACAATTAACTGCTGATATTTATCTGAACTTCCTGACGAACGAATTGCCGCCCTTGATGGAGAACGTGTCCTTGGCGACAAGGAGCAGGATGTTCCTTCAGCACGATAGGGTGCCACCACATTTTGGTCGTCATGTTACGGATTACTTGAATCAGCGGTACGAGAATCTTTGGATTGATCGTGCTGGTCCAATATCGTGGCCCCCGAGATCTCCGGACCTAAGCCCGTTAGATTTCTTTTTATGGGGCCTTATGAAAGAGATAGTCTACAAGACCAAAGTACAATCAAGAGAGGAACTCTTGCGTCGGATTATGGATGCCACTCCTTACATACGAGAACACCCCGAAATTATTCAATGGGCAGTGGACTCTTGTTTGGAACGAGCAAGGCTGTGCATTGAAAACAGAGGCGAACATTTTGAACATTTCTAAGGTGTATCTCATAAAATGTAACAATAAATACATCAGAGTAATACTCTCGTTTAATTTTTTCCGTGCACCTTAAAATGTCTGTAGCTCCGCAACGATTGAAAATAGCACCGATGATGTATTAACTTTTTTACTCGATATCACCCCCCAAATCACCCCCCAAAGTATGGCATACCGTTTGTGAAACACCCTGTATTTATACGAAACAAATTTTAGTTTAGCGTTTTATATTAATTTTATTGATCTTTTTTAAATGCAAAGAAAAAATTTATTATTTCAAAAATAAAATGGTACCGAAAGATTCTGCACAGAATTATTAGTGTATGTTTATCTGTTAAGAACATTTATATCTTTTAAATCATTCATTCTTTTGTGTAAAGTAAATTTACAATCAATTAGAATTTCCACAACTTTGTAGGTTAACTTCTTTTTTTATGGAATCGTATGAAAACTAAAATATTCTATCGGCATCCTTACGATTATTATCCTAACTTTACCTAACTTAACCTAGCGTAATCTAATTGAGTTTTAACGTAACCTATAGCTAACCTAACGTAATCGGACCTATAACTTAACCCATGCTAATCTAACCTAATGTAACCCGCAGGACATGTTAATGGAATGTCTTGGTGAAGAAATGTCGGCGGCCCAAAAGGAAAGTCGAATGAATTATTATGATAACCTATAATAAAGCCTTACAAATGACAGCTTATTTTTGGGAGTGTAAGTAATACAGATGCTTCTATTGGTTCGCTCATATATTAATATAGTGGCTAATATCTTATCTCCGTAAGCGTAGAGATTTCATGTAAAATATATTACACAGAAAACAAAGACTTTCCGCAACCTTCTTTACATGCAAATATTATCTTCTCATGTCTCAAATCACTCAGAAAAGAAGTTTTAGAGTCCATTTCTTCTATTTAAAGAAGTTACGATCATTAAAAGGAGTTATTATATCATCTGACAAGAAACTTTGATACCCAAAAGAAGGAAAAACTTCCCCCTAGAACAGTGGTTCCCAACCTTTTTGAAACGATGGCCCACTAGAGCTGATTCGAATAACTCATGGCCCTCCCATCTTGTTAAGCTGGTATCATGTTTATATAAGGTTTAATAAGCAAATTTTTGTTATTAACATTTATTAACATGATGCTAAGAGACAAGCAAGTGGGCCATGACCCACCGGATGGGAACCAGTACCCTAGAATGTATCCTCAAAAAGAAGTTATAAGTTCTAAATTTAGAAGGTTTTATTTTGAGTGTGCAAACTGATTTTGGAAACGTGTAGATAATAAGTCCCTTTAATGACCTATGACTTACACACAGAACAAAGCACTTTCTCATTCTTGTTAGTGGTTATCCAATTATTAATTAGCACATTAATTGGTTTCTTGAAAATCATAAAGGAATTTATTATACACTAACCTCCATAATTAATTTAACTCCACCTGGATCTGGCAGTCTATTCTGAATTTTAGCATCTCTAAGGAGTGCCGTGAACCACGTACAGGGAATCCAATAAGTGTTAAAATCTTTGTTCGACACCGTGTTGAATAAAGTAAGTTCTTCCGAAGTTATAAATCCTGAAAGGAATTCCAATGATTGGTTACTTATTCAAATAAAAGCCGCAATTAAGATAATACAGTGCATCGGGAAAGTCTCTACCCAATACCCAATGGGAATTCCATTAATTAATTATTTATATAAACGTGCTCTGAACTTAATGGAAAGCATTTACAACATTTATGATATGCTTCCATAAATAAATAAATTTCCAGTGGGGTTACGAATTTCAATGTAATTCCCACGGGGCAGAGACTTTTGGGACACACTGTTTATATATAGGTAAATTACATTAAAAAGTTTGATTTTTTTTATCAGTTGTTTCCTCTCAAATTTCATTGTTGAACATTTTATTCATTCTTTCTTAATGTTAATAAATGTTTATGAGGTATAATTTCATAGATTTTTAATTATTTTTTATACATTAATTAGTAATTAATGTAAACAACATCACCAATATCTTTTTAATTTTATATGTACAAATGACATAAATTATGCAACCGGGTGTATATACATACCTATGCTATATGAAATATGTGTGAAATTTCGTGAATGTTATACTAGGTTAGGTTAGGTTAGTAATGCGTAATGCCTGTGATTAAGAGGTAGAGGCACTAGGCGAAATGACAGGTTTCATATATTGACTGTAACACACACACACACACACACAATATATATATATATATATATATATATATATATATATATATAATATTATATATATTAATATATATATATTATATATATATATATATATATATGGGAATGAACTCAGAATGGTTCCCTGAGGTTTTTATGATACACACAGACCGTGCATGGAACAAGGAACTCTTCTGGGAAAATTAAATCGACTATAGTCCGAATAAGTAATGGTAAATGACAACCACTATAGTTTTTTCTTTTTCATGATGTTAGCCCGACGTGGGCAACGGGTCACTCACAAAGAGGTCCCGAAAAATATAGCTTCCCTCACCACCCGCTTCATTTAGAACCTCAATATAAGCAAAAGACTCGTTGCATTCACGTCGGATTGAATACATCAAAGAAAAAGGGGGTAACTATTATATTTTTAGCCAAAAACTAAAACTTAAACCTCAACTGGCAGAATTGAGCGTCCACTTTTCAAGGCACGTAACATGTCCGTTTCATGATGGGAATGAACTCACAATGGTTCCCTGAGTTTTTTATTATACACACAGACCGTGCATGGAACAAGGAACTCTTCTGGGAAAATTAAATCCACTATAGTCCGAATAAGTAATGGTAAATGACAAACACTATAGTTTTTTCTTTTTCATGATGTTAGCCCGACGTGGGCAACGGGTCACTCGCAAAGAGGCCCCAAAACTATATGTGGTCTCTTTGCGAGTGACCCGTTGCCCACGTCGGGCTAACATCATGAAAAAGAAAAACTATAGTGTTTGTCATTTACCATTACTTATTCGGAGTATAGTGGATTTAATTTTCCCAGAAGAGTTCTTTGTTCCATGCACGGTCTGTGTGTATCATAAAAAAACTCATGGAACCCCGGATTCGATTCTCGATGATGGCAGGCGGCCCGCAGCTCATCCAGCTGCTCATCCTTCAGTAAAATAAAATTTGGTTGGTAGATAAATGGGTACTCTGGATAGCCTAGTGGTTAAGACGCTGGGTTGTTGATCGGGAGATTGTGAGATCGAGTCCGAGAGAGGGCTTTGTAGTTTCTGCACACTCGTGGGACATCGTGGCTCGGATTTCACGTTAAGCTTTGAGTCCAAGGTGGAGCAACAAGCTTGACCTTCGTCAGAATGAACAAGCCGAACAGAAGCAAAAAAAAGGTATATCACAAACAAACAAATAATAATTGGTCAGACTTTAAAGAATAACTTCGAAAGCAAAGCTTTGATAATTCACTGGTCAACACTCATTTTATTGCCAATCATATTAGAGTGATTTTTGGGTAACTTTGTGGTGCTGATTCCGAATATGACATCGGTTTTGCTAGATTGGCTCTAATTTATGAGATAATTGGTACCCCATTGAAACGCGTAAAAATGCAAAAAATTTAATGTTCAGGCGGAGCCTACTTACTGGTTGGGTGGCCGATGACTTATATACGGAGGGGGAATATTCTAGAATGATCGCGGAGTAAACACTAAGAATATTCGCGTGTCTCACCATCTAGAATGTTCCGGTAGTTTCCCATATGCACGCGTTATGGTTACGTTTCCTATTAATTGAGGGTATTCATTATCTCAAGAACTAGAGCCAAATCGGAAAAACTACTTTCATTTTGGAATTCAGCAACCCCAAAATACCCTAAATTCGTACGAATTTCCTTGGCAACGAAACAAAAATTTTTTTTTGTTGACCTGTGTAATAATTAAAATTTTAAATAGCTATCGCATCAATAGAAAAGAGACGCACCAGATTAGCGTCATTAAAACTTAATGAACCTTCTTCAACGCTAAACAAAACAGTTTCAATTGTTAAAGAATTCTTTGACGAACAAAACAGATTGTTATGTTTTTCAATTAAAATTTAACTAGTTCCAAAGCTGATAAATGTGCTTCATCAGTCTTTCAAACATTAAAAAATATAAATATAATAATTTTTTATATTTTTTAGTTTGAAAATTATATATATATATATATATATATATATGTGTGTGTGTGGGTGTGGGTGTGGGTGTGTGTGGGTGGGTGTTTTTTCCATATTTGGAAGGGAATTAATGTTTGAGTGAAGCACACAGGAACATTAATTGTCTGAATGTATGATAAATCATTAAAATAGAAGCCATTTTCAAATTTTTCTATTATACCTGATTTAATAATGAAAAATATATAATTATATACCCACCTACTGTATATTTAATGTTGCAAAGAACAACGCGTTATGTTTTGTTTTATTTTCGTGGGAACGGGGTGCTGAAGGGGGCGCTGTGTTTAATATAAAATGTGTGTGTATTCTTATTTCTAGTTCTATGCGTTAACAAATCCATTTACATTAAAACTAAATATACAGGGTGAGAGGAAAGTCTTTAAGAATTTTATACATACAAGTATTTAGTTAATAACATTATACAGATAAGTGTGTTCAAATGATGAAACAAATCAAACAAAAAGTCTACAAGAACTTTACTTCTTTCCTGAATAACCAATGCACGTCCAAACTGTTAGTGTAGCCATTTTAACGGGTTTACCCAATCGTATTTTGCGTTTTTTTTTCGCCCAGTAGTGAACGTTGTGTTTCCTACCTTTACTCGTTAAACCGAACACAGTACAAAAACAAATTAATATTCTGTATGTCTAGGTTAAATTTTCTTTCACTTTAGTTTAGACTTACAGGCTATACAACCTCGGTTTCAAATCAAATAAAAGGTATAGATACATCTAGAGTTAATGAAATACTTGCTAAATGTTATAAAAATGAAGAAAAATTATAAAAGATTTTATGGATTACCTAAAGATCAGGGCCCCCAGCCTTCTTTAGTTAGCTTTATAAGGCTAACTAACGAAAATATCACGACCTAACCTAACCAATCGTCAAAGAGGTACAGTTGATCTAACGATTGGTTAGGTTAGGTCGTGATATTTTCGTTAGTTAGCCTTATAAGGCTAACTAAAGAAGGCTGGGGTCCCTGATCTTCAGGTGATCCAATTTTATATTAATTAATGTTAGGCCTTTTGGGTTGATAAATAAAATTACTTCTGAGCAACATAAAAAAAAAGATTTTGATACGTCGACTTATTTTAAACGACTCCAAAAAAAGCACGTCGCGTCATTATGTATCTTCTGCCTATTTTTGTTAATAAATTATTAAAAATTTGAGACCATATATAATTCATTAATATACGCATTAGTGACTTTAATATATAGTAATTCTGTTTTAGTAATTCTCTCTCTATTTTTCTTTATATTAAACTACTCATCAATCTACAGGGTGTCCCATAAATCCCTTTACCTTCCCCCTCAACACCCCTTTACCCTCACCTTATTCTAGTAGGAAAAGGTTCAGGGATAAAGGGACTTATGGTACACCGTGTACAGTACTTATCTCTCCATCTCTGTTCTCTTATTGATTAGTTGGTTTATGTATTTTACTTTTTATTTCTAAAGGCCAGATATGCTTTTGCTTTTGTGAAATTGCTTGTCAATGTATAACTGAAAAATTGGTGCTCTTCCAATATGTGCTCTACCGCGAAACTGTGATCTACCATATTCCAATACGTGCTCTACCGTGAAACTAGCCTTATAAGGCTAACTAACGAAAATATCATGACTTAACCTAACCAATCGTTAGGTCAACTATACGCCCTTGACGATTGGTTAGGTTAAGTCGTGATATTTTCGTTAGTTAGCCTGGAATATGGAATATTATTTGGAATATGGTAGATCACAGTTTCGCGGTGGAGCACATATTGGAAGAGCACCGAAAAATTTTATACTGATTTAAAAAGCTTTCCGTAATGAAAAACAAATATTGTTTCCATGGAATAAAAGCCAAAATACATTTGGATATTTTTTTCTCTTTTTTCCCTCAATATACAAAGTCACGCTAAATAAATATGAAATTTGGCTTAAGCGTTATGGATTTAAGGTGACGTGTGTGTATATATATGTGTGTGTGTGTGTGTGTGTGTGTGTGTGTTTGTGTGTGTGTGTGTGTGGATGCCAAACGGTAAAGGTCATATGACAGAGTGGACCTACATTTTTTTGTGGGATTCAAACCACTATCCTATACCAAAATAAACCCAAAGAAGCCCTTAGTCACTGAAATCTAAAGCCGGAGCCGAAATTCGAATGTGGGACCTTCAAATCAACAGTCTGGCGCCCTGCCACTAGGTTACCCTCGTGGGTTTATATAAATGAATAACAAAGCAAAAACGAGTACCGCCATTCATTCATTCTCTCTCTCCCTCACTGGTACCTGCTTCAACAAGATGATCAAGGGTTGGAAAGCGCCTCTTCACTGCCGACGAAATGGATCGGAGAACGAGCACGAGACTCAAGTTCAAATAGCGGACCAAAGACCGTCTCAGCATTCGTCCCTTTTCGTCGTGGCCATTCACGTGCAGAGCGATAGCGTGCAGGATCCTATAGGATGGAACCACACCAACATTACTTCCAAATCTACGCTAATTGTTTCTTTTATTTATGAATTATCTGCAGTTTTTGATAACCATCGGTTATCAAAGTTGCGATAACAATCAGTTAATAATAATTAATCAGTCAGGAGGGCCAGAATCTGGCACAAATCTCAGGGGAATGAATGTGGCCCATTGCGTTAACACTCGGGTCATTATGAACCTGTACTATCGGGAGTCAAACTCCTGACCTCAGTATCTTCAAGTCGCTCATACGAAAACGGTGTTACGGGTGCTGGCTAAAGTTGGGATATAGTGATTGGGCCACACCTCTCTTACGACTCAATGCCTCCGATAACAATGAAATAATTTCTTCTTTTATCGGTAATACTCAGTATGTTAACAATATAGTGCTGTTGAATAAGATGTAATGTTACATTATGTAATATTTACATACATATGGATGTAAAGTATGTGTGGATATGTCCGGGTGTGAGTGTGCATGTGTCTGTGTTTGGGTGCGAGTGGATATGTATGATACATTGAACAGTATATGGCTGTATCACTTATCTTCGTTTATCTCTGATTAGTGTAACTTATCCGAAATTAAAATTTTCTTTAAACATTTAAACGCACAAAAATATCCACACACACACACACACACAGGGGATACCTTTTAGTGCTGAAGGTCGCAAAATTATTAGCTGATGTATAGCAACAATCTATTCTTTTATTTTAACACTATTGATTTCAGTAAGCATATTATTAATTTTTATGAATATTTCAGTAATTCTTCAATGAATTAGTCCCACAGATTAATTTGAAACATTAATAACATATGCCTATATACAGAGTGGCGCAAAATTCAGGAGTAGAAGAAGCCAGAAAGAATGGATCGTTTCCGTTCTATGGCCGCCACTGTTTTTAAATAAAATTACTTTTTCAGTTAAAAAATTTATAATTTATGATTTATAATATTTTAGTTAAAAAATTATAATTTATGCAATGATAACCCTTTAACTCCTGACTTTTGCGCTAATTCTAGTGGGTGGTGCAAATGTCAGGAGTCAAGGGTTATCATTGCAAAAATTATAATTTTTTAACTAAAAAAGTATAAATTATAAATTATAAATTATACATTTTTTAACTGAAAAAGTAATTTTTATTTAAAAAGATTGGCGGCCATAGAAGGGAAACGATCCATTCTCTGTGGCTTCTTGACTCCTGACTTTTGCGGCACCCTGTATATATATAGTATATATATATATATATATGCGCCTCGGTGGTGTAGTGGTTAGCGTCGCTGACTACGAATCCATCGGCCCCGGGTTCGAGACCCGGTGACGGCAGTCGGCACGCAGCAAAACCCAGCTGTTCATCCTTCCACACAATAAAGAAAGTGGTTGGTAGATAAATGGGTACCCTGGGTGACCTAGTGGTTAAGACGCTGGGATGCTGGTGGGGCGTGGTTCGGCTTCCACGTTAAACTGTATGTTTAAGGTGGAGTGAAAAGCTTGACCTTCGTCAGAATGAACAATTCGGGCGGAAGCTAACCAAAGGTTATATAAACAGAAACAGTATACATATTAAAATCACCTACCGAAAATAATATGAAAGAGTATGTATACAGAACTCGGCGATGTTTCGTTATTTACCCACACATTCTTTTTCGTTATTTACCCGCGTATTAAGCCAAATATTTATTAGCAATATAAAAAAATTCGTACGCAAGTATAAACCGAAGATTTATTAGCAAATATAAAAAAGTTCATCTAACAAATGAGCCAATCAATAGTGTCCTTTGTAGTAGTCGTCAAACGATGTAGTTCTCATAAATTTAAGGGCATACAGTTAGAACCAGTCGTGATATTTTCGTTAAAACTAAAATATAACAACTTTACGAAAAATATCTCGTTGGTTTCGCCTACGAATGGACCAACGGTGAAATAAAAGAAGATTGTTAACGCGATGAAACTTCACTTAGACGAAGTTTAATGAAAATGCTGTCATCACCTGAGGACACTTGTTCGATGAAAGAATTTCCCACATCTTGATAAAAATCCTAGCATTGTACGTGTTAAAAGCTACCGCTAAATATTTTTTTGTTTTTATAACTTTGAATTTTTAACGCTAAATATTTATTTTGTGTTATTCTTGTCCCGTTCTTTTTTAAGGTTTATTATTATGCACACAAAAACGATTTGCATTTTTGTAGGATGCATTTTTCAGACTGCTATTTAGAATCTCGAGTACATATTATTTCGGGAAATTTGAACAGAATATAAAATCTTTCATATAATATCAAAACTAGTGGAGTACAATTTCTATTGAGGATTCAAAATTGAAAAGTTTAGTCGCTGTAATTACTGGAAGTTAAATTTATATTCAAAAACTTTGATCTTTTTATAGTTCATTTTCAAAGTTGATGAGAAGTGACAAAATAAAGGCAAATTTGCTGCTATAATATCAAAACTTATTTATGACTTTAATACCAAAGAGGTTACGTGTGGTCAATATCATAACACCGCTTCCCGTCTATCAGCGAAGTTAAGTAGTAACATTGGGTCTGGGTACTAAATGGGTGGAAGACCGTCCTCCGCGTCCAGATGATGTAACGACCCGTGGTTTGGATCACACGTAAAGATGTACGTACCCTCCGTCATACGATCTTAGATGTCGCGAAGGAGGTTAAACAACCCCATAAAAAACATCAAGTGCTCGTTTTTCGTCAATCAAATAACTTCTTATACAGGATGATCAAAAAAACCATTGTATGCTTGTGGTGCACAGTGAATTTTGATCACTCTGTACATGTATATTAGTATGTACTCATATATTTAAAATAGACACTATCCTTTTAAAGATCTCTCTCTCTCTCTCTCTCTCTCTCTCTCTCTCTCTCTCTTTTAAAAACTGAAATTTAAACTTTGTTAATTACAGTACTTAACTTCTTAAAGAAAGACTTTATTTAAATGAAAAACGAATATCAACTTGATGTTATACCAAGTTCTCACGTAATGAGAATCTAATTGATAGTCTTTTCCGAATAACTGTATATACTGTATATCTATATATATATATATATATATATATACATACGGTGTACCAACAAAATGTCCCTATTTTTAATTTGCCCGTTATTTTATAATAGATACTGTATATATTTCATTATTGGGGTTTCTTCTTCTTCTTCAGAAAGGTAACAGACTAAGGGTTTTATTCGACGCATACCTATACGCATCTACGTATACATTTCTAATCTTTCATTACTTCATAACTAGTAAATACTGAACATTAAAAGCGTTTTTTCACCTTTTCATACTCAAAGTAATAATTTTTCCTAATTTCTACGAAATTAGATTCCTTTATTTCAGCTTAGAACATTTATTTAAAAATAGGGGCATATTTTGTGTGTATATATATATATATAATATTTGTTGTTGTTGGGTATGAACAACTATTCAGGGATAGTTGCTTATCCTGCTCTCATAGCATGGCTCGTCAGTGACTACGCAAAAACTTCTCGAGTTGATTGGTATTCCTCAGTCATGAACCTCGCATTCTCAGGGAATTTTTCATATTCGCTTTCATGTCCCATGTCCCATGTCCCACCGCAGCTGGGATATTAAAGAATCTACCATTTCGCTCATTCCATTGTGTTTATGTTTCATTTCTAAAGCTTGGCACATATCCCCTGAGTATTTTCTATATTCCAAGGATTAGAGTTTCAAGGATTGTATAGTCGCGACCAGTAAGTAGTCTTCATCTTCTGTTTACTTTACCCCAGACGTGAAAGTCTTGTGTATGACTCCTATATTTGCAATGTCTTGATTTCTCTATGGGCTTGGAAGTACGAGCAATACTTAATTAATGGTAGGAGTAAACTCTTCCATACTTTTAACATGATGTTTGCTTTCCTGCTGCGAAAACTCTTCCAAATGATCCCCCATTATTTTTTTAGCTGTTGTAATTTTAATGTAGTGTTCTTTCAATTCTGCATCCGAAGACATTATTACTCCAAGATCCCTGACTTGTGGGAGTGGTGTTATCTGTTTGTCTCGCTGTGTTTTGTGCCCTTTATTCTGCAGCTCCTTGTTGTTACTTTATCTTAAGATTTGGAAATTTTCCTCATTGAACTTCATATTCTTATCTTCCACCCACCTGAATTGTGCTTCAATATCATTTTGTAACTTTTCAATGTCACTTTCATTTGATATTTCCTTGCATGTAATTGTGTTGTCCGCGAAGTACGATACGACACTGTTTTTAATATCTGAATTATGTTTGCAATCATTATTATAAACAGAAATGGAACTATTACTGTACCTTGAAGGACAGAGCTGGTAACTTCTGAAGCTTCAGATTTAACTTCATTTATTTATACTCTGTTTGCTTTTGAGTAAGAAAATTAAATATCCAAAGTCTCAGCTTTCTAATAATTTCTGTTTCTATAAAGTTTGTGCTATTATCCCATGATCACATTTATAGAAATTTTCGGCAGAAACAGTATACTCTATATTATATTATATTTAGATTTCGACACAACGTTTCCAGGAGGATTTCCTGTTGGTGGTCTAACAATTGTGTGGGCATCATGTTCAAAGCCCTGAAGCCCATACTGGTTCGAACTGAATAATTTTTATTTTTTTTGCAGGTAATCAGCAATTTTGGCTATAATTGCACGTTCAAAGCACAGTATAAGGTGGTGAGTGGGTGAAAATTCTTTGCTCTCTCTCTCGCTCTCTCTTTACACACACACACACATATATATATATATATATATATATATATATATATATATATATGATAAAACCACGAAAATAACCATGAAGGAAAAAGGAAACAGAATAGTGCTCAAGCGCTTTCGTCTAGTGACATCCTCAGGAACATTGAAATAAATAACAAATTCGAGACTATATTAGGTCACAAAACAAATAAATTTGTAGGAAAAGCATATATATATATATATAAGGAAAAGCTACCAGAGTGTTAGCACTTTGACACTGTTGTCTAAATCCGTTCTGAACGAATTCAAAACAACAGGATCAAGAGAAAAAGGCCCTTGCTAATGTTGAAATTATTTGTGAGTTGAATAATGGCAGACTCAAGAATATTTCTATTAACAATGTTGCTTGAGTGAAACAAAATTGAAGCATTATTCCAATCAATACAGTGGGATAACTCTGACAAATGGACGAAACGGGAACTGGACGACTGTCCCGTTCCAACGGAATATTGATGTTGTTTTACACGCGTGTGCAAATCCTTTCCCGTCTGTCCAATGTAAAGGAATCACATTGTTTACAACCAATTTTATAGATAATGCCTGAATTATTGATAGGGCTATTTTTTACTATGATATTTTTTCACAATATTATCATATGAAAATACCACATTAATATTCAAAAGTTTAAGTACATTAGCAATGCCTAAAAAAGCCTGGGAAAAATGTAAGCACTAAAATATTCTTCGACAAAGTGCGAGGGTTATTATTCACACGATAGAACGTTCGTTTTGCCTTGTTAAGACAAGATTTGTGTTACTCACTTGCTTTGTCTGCTGCTCCTACAATTTTTATTTTTTGGTGACCTATATATAGTTTCGAACGTGTTATTTATTTCAGTGTTCCTGAGGATGTCATTAGACGAAAGCGCTTGAGCACCATTCTGTTTCCTTTTTCCTTCGTGGTTATTTTCATCATAAATATTATTCACGTGTTACTTTCGTGAAATAATTTTCATATATATATGAGGTCAAGCTTGTCACTCCACCTTAGACCTAGCAAAACCAAGCTGTTTATCCTTCTATACATTAAAAAAATTGGTTGATAGATAAATGGGTGCCCTGGGTAGCCGCGTGGTTAAAACGCTGGGCTGCTGGTTGGGCGTGGTCCGGATTCCACATTAAAATGTGTCTAAGGTGAAGTGACAAGCTTGACCTTTGTCAGAATGAACAATTCGGGCGGAAGCAAAACCAACCAACCAAGATATATTATATATATATATAATATATATATATATATATATTATAGGATTTTCAAATGTAGTAAGGAATGAGGAGACCCAGAAACTGCCAGTATGCTCAGACCAACTAATGCAGTGCACTGCACTGCGCAAACTTCTGGATTATTATTAACTAGCACCAATGGGCGTCGAACCCTCAATTTTTGAAGTGGACATAACCCTAAAAAGCCAACGTGACCTATTAAAATAATACACATTTGTTTTTCTGGAAATGATGTCTTATTTTACGAAAATTAATTTTATAATTGTTTAGTAACAATAAATTGTTAAAATCTACCTATAAATGTAAACTTCATTATGGGGTTACGTGTACTCCACACTAGTCGCTATGTCTGTGGCCCCACAATGGCCTTCTAAGGTTAATTAACGTTTCGTAAAATATGTTTGATGCGCTTATACCCGTAAACAACTCCTCCCGTCAAAGAGTTTCTACCAAATTAAAGCTAAATAAAAGTGGCACAGTGCCATTCTGTAACTTTACTTGGCATTATTATTAATAAAAGGAATTAATAAACCGCTTTTTATTAGTAAACTCTGTTTTCAAAACTTTCTTTAGTCGTGTTTGAAAAAGAAAAATTCAAAACATGTCAAGGTAGGATGAAAGTCATTGCAGTTTTAATTAATATTCATTTTTTGGTACGCATTTTTTCAAATTTTGTTTTATGAAATTCGTAAAAAGAAAAAAAAATTTAATATTTTTAATTTTTTAATGTAACTCAGATAATGTAACTTAATTTCTTAGCCTACTTTATATATATATATATATATATATATATATATATATATATACAGGGTGGGCCGTAAGTTTCCATACATAGGAAAATTAAACGTTTGTTTTTATGTTTCAGATACCCTAAGAATATGCGTTTGACGTAAAATCTTGTTTACTGATGAAGCAAATTTTTACGTCAATGGAGAGGTTAATCGGCAAAACATACGTTATTGGAGTAATGCTAACCCTAACTGGCTGAGTCCGACGAAGATGCAAGGTGCCGGTAAAGTGATGGTGTGGGCCGGGATATGGGTGACAGAATTATTGGACCAATTTTTGTCAGTGGAAATCTAATGCCGAAAGGTATCTTAACATGTTGCAAGAAGAGATTTCCCATCCCTGCTAAACGAGGAAGGTAACTTCCCAGTTTACTTCCAGCAAGATGGAGCTCCACCTCATTATGGTCTTCACGTGCGTCGGTATTTGGATCAGCAGCAGTTTCCGGATGCTTGGATTGGTCGGCGTGGTCCTGTGGAGTGGCCTCCCAGATCCCCGATCTCACCCCCCTTGATTTCTATCTTTGGGGGCACTTGAAGGCCATGGTGTATCAGGAAAAGATACGAGACATAAATCATCTAAAGGAACGTATCACCAACGCCATTACAAGCATAACGTCAACTGTGCTAATGCGTGTTCATCAACAGTGGGGAACACGTATTGAAATGTGTTTTCAAAACAATGGCAACCATGTAGAGCATATTATATAAATAAAAATGGTTGTCCATAAAAAAATGTTTATTTTTCCTATGTATGGAAACTTACGGCCCACCCTGTATATATATATATATATATATATATATATATAATATATATATATATATATATATATATAAAATGTTTGGTAATTTCATTGTAAAATTTAGAGAGCTTTCCACTTTTAAAAAAGTAGTTTGTTTGCGAAACCCTCATAGAGCAAGCGAACATTTGCATTTATGCAAGTAAAGTTTCCTGGAGAAGGAGAAGCATTAGAGCAACTAATGAAAGAGACCTTCTTACAGCCACCACACACAGCCCCCCCCAAAAAAAAAAAAGAAGGTTCCCTAAAGAGCTAGAATACTTAAATCTTTCAAGCAAATAGTTGTTAGTAGTATGTGCGCAATAGACACTGTAATTTATTAAAGAAAGTAGTCCAATTCCTTCCCGTAACTATACGGGAAATGAGGATAATATAGAAAAGTAATGGAAGTTAATATGGTCAATAATTTTACTTATATTTTACAAGATATTACCTAATATCCGTGTATAAATATTCAAATAATTGTTCATTTAATGAAATAAAATCATACTCTGAAAATAATCTCCTCTTAATAAACTCTTCAACCTGTCGAAAGCCTTTGATACGCTCTCACGTAATATTTTACCAGCTAAATTAAACACATACTCGTACGGCATAAGGGAAAATATGCTAAATTGGTTTAAATCATATTTCTCTAATCGTCATTAGTATTTTAAAGTAACAGAATATTCTGTATTGGAAATTGAGGTTCCACAAGGCTCTATCCTTAGAGCATTACTTTTATTAATTCATGTAAATGATTTTTCTGGAATAACAACGTTAAACTGTATTCAGTATGCAGACGATACAACACTCGCTTCTATATACTACGATCAACATCCTAATAAATAAGATGAACTGGCAATTAGAACGTGTCTATAAATGGAGGAATTCAAACGAGCTTTTACTGAACTTGACACAATTATTGTCTATGATAGTAACTAAAAACCCGTAATTGTGTACACTCCATTAAGAATTGGAAAAACGTCTCTTGCAAAAAAAATGAAGTTAAAGTGATTGTCATAAAGTTAGTTAAAATAACTTTCAAACGTCATATAACATATTACCTAGAAAATATTAGATTTCTTTGCATAATATTAAAACTTAAGAAAACACCTAAAATGCTCTCCTTACACTGCATTACTCATTTTTTCAACTTTTACAGTACGACATTACAACATAGGGTAGTACAAAGAATTTTATATATATATATATATATATATATATATATATATATATATATATATATATATATATATATATATATATATATATCTATATATATATATATATATAGAGAGCTGGTGATTTTTTTTAACATGTGACATTTTAAAAGGTTTGTATTTTTTATTAACTGAAATAAAATTAACTGAAATGAAAGCATGAAATTTTTATTGTACCTTCTCTACACAAGGGGACTTAGTCCCCTAATGCAAAACATGTTTTATGTAATGTGCTTTTAACTCATTAACTCTTTGCACGTGAAAAGCAAAATTTTTCAGTACTCTGAACAGAGTATCGGTTGAAATCTAAAAAAATTTATTTTTCAGCTCATGTTTACAGTTTTTCTGTTGTGTGTGGATTACGTTTAAACAGAAAATTTTGAAAACTGATGCCCTGCAAACGTGGCATTTGGAATTTTATTAGAATGTAGAAATGAACAAAACGATGCCAATAATTATTGTGTTATAATGACTCGATAATTATCGCCTTTCGCTAAAATCTTTCTCTTTTTTGTCTTTCAGAGTTATAAATAGATTAAAATAAAGTCAAAGTTCATTTGACAAGTTAGTTTAAGGAATTTGAGAAGTTAAGAAATTTAATTTATTAATTAGTTAAATCAGTTTAATTAAAATTTTTAAATCAGTCCCTGACATCACCTTTGAAGTGTCCCAAAACAAACATTCTCTATGAAACGAAAATCATCTGATCAAGATATCACAAATCTCAATGGGAACGAAACTGGCAAAATGACAGCTAATTTTGTCGTTTTATCATTAAGGTATTTACAGTCGAATAGTATTACTTTCATAATACGATTTAAATGCCATGCCATGTCATACGAATAATATGATATTTAATATGAATACATGTTAAAATGGCATACCATACCATGATTTTTGCGAGTTTTCACATTTTTTCTGAAATTCCAGGGGGCAGGGACAAGTGCCCTTTCTTACTCCCTCTTGCGAATGCCCATATATATATATATATATATATATATATGGTAAACTATAAACAAATACTTACGAACTCTCTTCAGCAATTATAGCAGAAAGTCTCATACTTTTCCAGTGTTCGGAGATTTGAACATTCTAAAAATAAATACTCTATATAAACTAACCATCAGTATCAACATGTATCAAAGTGTTCATAAGAGAAACTATAATTCGCCCATTCACAGGGTGATTATCCCGCATCAGATCAATCATAATCATAATGGAAGGGTTTCTACTTCCTAATGATTTCATACATAGACCAAATTATTCATTGGAAATTCCAGGAAATGCCCTCCTTCACAAAGGAGCATAATAATGATTGAGTTGTTTACCGTCCTTCGCAACACCCAAGGTCATATGACAGAGAGGACCTACAGCTTTACGTGGGATCCGAGGTACCACGGGTCGCTACATAGTCTGTACGCAGCGGACGGTCTCCCATCCAACTACTATCCGACTTAATGTCACTAAACTTCGCTGATCAACGGGAAGCGGTGTTATGACATTGGCTACGACGTAGCCCTCACAAAGGAGCAGACATTTGGAATTCTATACCTATATATATATATATATATATATATATATATATAATCAGACAAGCACCATCATTAAATTCATTCGCAAATCATTAAATCATATATACAGGGTGTCCCATAAGTCTGGAACCATAGGGTAAAATAAGTAATTCATGATTTTTCGTCTATGCAAGTGCCCATGATGTATTTGAGTAAGGAAGAACGCATCCAGGTAATTCTGCTCGTAGGAAATCGGAGTCAGAGGGAGGTCGCTGAGGAATTTAACAGATTGCATCCGGACGGCGCGCCGATAACACACAGCTGTGTCGGCAAACTTGTAGTAAATTTCAGGGAAACAGGATCCATAGGAGATAAACCACGTAGTGGACCTCCGAGGACATCCACCGACGATGACACAGCCCGCTACCATACTCGCTCATTTCACAAACAGTCCCAAAAGTCTCTTCGGCGTTTTTTATTGCCGTTTTTATCATTTTGCCCTATGGTTCCAGACTTACGGGACACCCTGTATATATATATATATATATATATATATATATAGTTAACCCTCCGTCTATGGCCTGGGTTGGTTCGAAGTCGACGGGGGGGGGTTTCTAGTTAGGTGGCAGCAAAGGATGTGTTATTTGCGGTAGTTTCTTAATTATTCTCCACGTTCTTCTATAGTGGCTCGGAGGGTTCTGATAGACTTACTAAAATTCTCTGAAGATTCCCGGATTCTTCTTATAGCATATCGGGGAATTTGACTGATTAAGTTCCTGAAGAGAACAAGGCTCAAAGGAGAAGATAAAGACTATTTCTTACTGGATTTTACTGCAAAAAGGTACTGGTAGTGCTTAGCCTTTGAATCTATTTCTTAATGCCTATGGAAGAATTTTACTGGGGTTAATATACCCCAAAACTGCTAACATCATTGTTATTAAATGTTGAAAAGGCTGCATTATTTTTGCACAATATTTGAAAGTAAAGCTGTGGTAAGGTTTAAACGAATAAATAAGATATTTGAAGATGAAGCCATATTTTTATCTTAAACCGCGGATTTTCAGATCTGATGTTATCATGATCTGCCAAGTTAACTAAAAGTGGAAATTGGACTATGCATCTTTACACTAAAATATGCATATGAGTAAAATTTAAAGGTTTAAGATGTATAATTAAATGCTTAGTCAAGACATGATTTCATCTTTTATAACGAAAAGAGAATGTATACAAAATATGAACATTGCAAAGCTTAAGCAGGATTCCTTATATTAAGCGAAATCTATAAAAATGATTATGAGACTTTAAAAAGAACAGGTCACCAATTATTTGGCAAAATAGAAAACAAATAAAAATTTTTACCAAACTCACGTTGGGCGATTTTGGTCCTTATGTAAAAATTAATACACACACGTACATACATATGATTATAGGCATTATATAAAGTTAAATATACAGGATTATATAAATACATGAACCATATAACATGAATTTTAAAATGGATACAAGAACTATATAAATGAATACAAGAATTACATGAAGAATAAGATAGTATAGGAATATGTGAATTATTTATGGTTAATTTTTACACATATATATATACAGGGCGTCCCAAAAAAATGTATACACACTTTAACAGCTGATAGCTCAATTGATGTTTCTTTCTTTCCAAGTTAAACCCATTAGAATTAATAATGGCAGTCAGACTAAGCTTTGAACAAAGGAAATTCATTCTAAAATGCTACTGGAAGTGTGAAAACGCAGTTGAAGTGCAAAGACAGTTTAGGAGGGAGTTTCAAACAGATCCACCAACGCGACTTACCATCACTCGAATTAGAGATAAGTTTGAAGCCGATGGAACTGTTCAGAATGTCCACAAGAAGCGTTCCGGAAGACCACGGACATCGACAAGCCCCACAAAGCAAGAAAGAGTACTGGAAACGTATCACCAAAGTCCATGAAAATCTGTGCGGCAAGCGAGTCGTGAGGTAGGAATTTCAGAATCGTCTGTCCAACGCATTTTGAAGCGCTGTCAATGGAAAAGTTACATTCCAAGATTAGTCCATGCTATTAATGAAGATGATCCGGACCGAAGAGTGGAGTATTGCGAGTGGTACTTGGCACGATGTGGATGTGGATTGGACGAAGGGGTTTCGTAGAATACCCTCCGCGTTCACCAGACCTCACACCACTAGACTTTTTTTTTATGGGGATAATTAAAAGACAAAGTCTACGCTATAAAACCTGCAACAGTCGCTGAATTGAGAGCAGCCATTGAACGAGAATGCACACAAATACCAAACGAAATGTTTCGTGATGTTTGCGATTCCATTGCTTCGCGTTATCAGCAGTGCCTGGACCAGAACGGACGTCAGTTTGAAAACAGGCGTTGACAAAACAATTAAATAATGTCTGTAGATTCTATTACATTTTGAAAATGAAATGTATTTTAATAAACACTGCCTTTATAAGTATTTAAAGTGTGTATACATTTTTTTGGGACGCCCTGTATATATATATATATACATATATATATATACACACCTCGGTGGTGTAGTGGTTAGCGTCGCTGACTACGAATCCATTGGCCCCGGGTTCGAGACCCGACGGCAGCCGTCGCGCAGCAAAACCCAGCTGTTCATCCTTCCACACAATAAAGAAAGTGGTTGGTAGATAAATGGGTACCCTAGGTGGCCTAGTGGTTAAGGCGCTGGGCTGCTGATGGGGCGTGGTTCGGATTCCACGTTAAACTGTAGGTCTAAGGTGGAGTGAAAAGCTTGACCTTCGTCAGAATGAACAATTCGGGCGGAAGCTAACCAAAGGTTATATGATGTGCGACGTTTATCTGTATTTCAATTATTTTGAGATTACCTCATTTTTTATTTATAATAATATAAATTAATTTATTATTAATATAATGAGTTATTGTTTATCCTTATTCTGTTTTTCCATTAGTTCTAGAAATATCTAAATTTTTAATTGTAATGACAGAAATTAATCCAATGTAATTTTAATATATTTTCTATTACTTCTATTTATTTTCTAACACTATTTCAATAATCAAAAGGAATCTCAAAAATTTTGTCTGAAAAGATCTACTGTACTCCAACGGCATATTTCAGATAAGAATGCTTTCATAAGACTATGGAATTAAACACAAATCGAAAACAAATACCAATATTATGTAAATCTATATGAATGTGATGTTTCGCTTGAATTATTCGATATTGTATAGCTTATGTAACGTATTCTTTCTGAATAAAGATCGTTTGTTTGTGTATTTGATTATATAATGTGGACAAAAAATAGTTCCAATTACGAGTCTCGTACATGCGGAACTAAAATGTTGGTCTACTGAAGCGTAATTGGTCTTCAAACGACACCGTGTTCATTTTATTATGCTTCGAGAGCGTATGCATCGTGCGAGAGCGTATATCGTATGCATGGATTGCTTTTATAATTAGAAAGTTTGTTAAATTAAAAGTCTGGACGTACTGTATGTGTATAGAATAGGACAAAATTAAATAAAACACACACACACACACACACACGTTTGGCTACCTTACAAAACCTCGATATTTTTCCATTTTCAATTGTGGATGCCTACGTACATTTAACGTCATCTAAATAACCTCATTAATTTAACCTAAACTAAACCCAACCTCATTATATCCTTTTTACATGATATTTAATGATTTTCAGCAAATATAAATTAATCTGAAGCTGTGGCAAAACTGCTAATGTCGCTACCCGCACGTTCGTCTCGCGATGACCTTTGTGTGTATCCTAATGATTGTCACAGTTTCGTAAGGTAACCAAGAAAACACACACACACATACACACACACAGAGCCGAATCAAGTTCCATAAAGTGAAATGTACAGACACTGGCCAAATTATTAAAATCCACCAGTCAAAAGTTACCTTTTTTATGGGTTTTTAGAGTAATTAATTCACTGTTAATAAGAAAATCAGTAAAAGTAAATCCCTTCATCTTTTGAAAATTTCATCTAATATTATTTTCTAGTTTCAGTACTCTGTTAAGTATTGAAATTGGAGTATGGTAAGAAAGTCATATCTTGCTGAGAATCAGAGCCTGTTGTTTCACTGATGGTAACTTCCAAAAGATGTAAAACCCACATAAAATATCATATATGGGAAATGATAAAAATTAAATAAATAAGAAAGTAAAAAGAAATAAGAACTGATTTAAAACCAAAAACAAATTAAATGGCGCTGATTTCGAGCTTAATTCAAATCTTGCATTTGAAGTTTAAATGACACTGGATGCCTCAACTGTATCGACTGTACTATACGTAAACGCATCGAAGGAAAAACAACAAAGTACTGAAAGTGGAGTATAATTATTAGATAAAAATTCTTAAAAGATACCTTGTTTTATCCGTATTAATTCTATTCTTAAAGATTAAAAGACCTAAAAATTAAAAACACCCAACTCAACCCAGGCGCCAGACGCTGGGAAGAAACTCAGAGCCTCACCGCCCAGAGCTACTGGGAATGAATTACCCTAAAATTAAAAGTAATTTTTGACTGGTGATTTCAATAATTTCGCAAGGTTTGTATAGACTCATTTATAATATAAAAGTGAGTAATGTTAGTTGAATTTCACAGTACAGTATTACTGCTTTATGGATAAAGTTTCCTTTCAAGTTTGGTCATTCCCATTTCAGTTTACTCTCTCGTAACATAATATTTCCTAAGATATAATATACATACAGTACATAATATTACATACGTTTGTATACTTCAAAAACATTCCTTAAAACATTTAACTTAAGTCCATACAAACACACCGAACTCGTTTGTATAGTAATAAAAATAAAATGTAATTAGTATCATAAAGAACTGCCAAACTCTCAATTTTTAATGTTTTAAGTTACCCATTGAATTACAAGCCTTGATATACAGTATATATATATATTGGAAACTATTCTTTATATGCTACGTCCCTCCAAACCCTTCCCCGGCACCCTCCAAATATAAGACAAATAAAAAGATGATTACACTGCCCAACACCAATTTTGCTGATTTAATTCTAACACCTGTTTTTAGATAACTTTGGTGCGCTGATTTCAAAAATCACCTTAGTTTTTGCCTATCACGTCAGGTTTTCGAGCAATCAAATACAGATATTTTGGAGATATCGCATTTTGGCAGGGTTATGCCCAATTTTTTTTCTTTTCAAAAAATAAGTTTTTACGTACTCAGAATCAGCATGGAAAAGTAAACAATTGTGCAGGGAGTGAACTTTAATATACAATGGTAATATTGACACATAAAGTGATTAAAAGTGTTTAAATAAGAAAAAAATGAATCCATATTAAAACAAGCACGGGACCAGTTTTCTTAACATTGTCTTTTTCTTGTTTTTTTACTTTTCAGTGCTGATAAATTTTCTCTTATAGGACTTCCTAGAATGAGAGATGTCAAGACAATCTCTTTGCAGGCTCCAGCAGTAGTCAGCCATCATATGGGTATCCCATCTTCCTTGGTATCGTTCTTCCATCACTTTGATATCTTGGTGGAACCTTTCACCTTGCTCTTCACTAACATCACCAAGATTTTCTGGAAATTTATCCAGATGACTGTTGAGATAGTGAACTTTAATGCTCATGTTGCAACCCAACTGCTGAAAGTTTACAAGTAACGTCACTAGCGGAACCGGCTGCTCTCACTCCGCCATGGGAAATCTCTCTCAGATCATGACGTCACGCTCACACCTGGGGAAATCACAGATACCCAAGATTTTAATATGTTGTACATGACCTTTAGATTTAATGCACAGATTTGCGTATTCCACAGATAAAATTTTAACAGCAAAACAGCTGTTAACAGGTCTCAAAAATCATCAATTTTGATAAGCGCCCTTCATGGATCACCCAAAATAGGCATATTGCATTGCACGAAAACCTGATGTGATGGACAAAATCTAAGGTGATTTTTTAAATCAGCACATCAATATTATCCAGAAACAGGTCTTAGAATTAAATCAGCAGCAAAACAATATTTTGTTGGGCAGTGTTATAACCCGTTATAACCCTGTTTTATGGAGGTGCTACACTGTATGTATAGTACTTCAGTGAATTAACTGTTATACAAGATTTCAAAACGCTGAATTTAATTTTTATACAAAGAATCTTCATCAGATTCCATGGAATTGGTTGGTTGGTTGGTTGATCGTAAAACGCATAAATTGCAGCGATTTTCTTGTCCAATTTTTTCGCAATAGAAAATTAAAGCATCGAAGAAATAGAATTTTGCAGGAAATTTCACCCATGAATTGCATGCAAATATTAATAATTCCACGAAAGAGTAGTGTGAAATCTGAATTGTGGCAATAATTCTTAGCAAATTTTTTAATTTTGTTTATAAAAGCAATGTTTTCATACGCTTTTTATTACTTTTTATCGCTGTTTTCAAACTTTATGACTGTTTTATTTTCAGCATACTATTACAAAGGGTGATAAAATTGTTCACCCTCAACTTCAAGCCACTTTATTACTCGTAATTGGCAAGCTCTCTGAACACTTGTGATTGTTTCACCAGAAATTCGCTGCAATTCCAGTCTTATCTTAGTTTTCAAATCGTCCATTGTTCTTAGTCTGTCTACGTAGACAAAAAAGTAACTAAGTAAAAAAAACCTGAAATAAAGAACAAAAACAAGCAAAAATCGTAAAAGCTATGTCTCCAGACACGTGAAACACCCTGTACTCTACATATTCAAACTCTTTATTCAGAAAAGAATTACAATTTTTGGATATTTGATATGACATTAATATATTCAGAGTACTCTAATCTGAATAGGCCCTTGGAAGGATAGAGGATTCTTAAGCAAAATTAATACATTTAGTGTAGTATTTATTACATAAGAAAAGTGAAAGTATTAAGTGATAGCAATAGTGATAATAGAAAATAATCATCATAGAAATAATAATTATAAATACAATATGAAGTTTAAAAAATGTTACATAATTTTAAATTAAATGATTTATTGTATATTTAGTAGAAAATAAATGATGCTTAATAAAAAAAATATAAAAAGAATAAATTATGTAATTAAAAGTGTTTAATTAATGAAATGAAGATATTTTAAATAGTTCATTATAAAATGGAAACTTCGTTACTATGGTAAAAATGGCAGTAGTGAACTTATACATCAATAGAACTTAATTAAGTATTTCTTTAATGATTTTCGAAATACATTTAGTGATGAAGCCTGCCTGATATATTATATATATATATATATATATATATAATATATATATATATATATGGGAATTGCAGTCCATACATCTGCTCCTTTGAAAGAGAGAGTGCATTTCCTGCAGTTTCTATTGTATAGTTAGGTTTATGTATAAAATCCCTAGAGAGTTTGTTGTTATAATGATGGTGTATTTCATGGGAGGTGGGGCGAAATTGCTCGTTGAATGGGTGATGTATATTGATTTTTATTGATAACTTTGAACATATTGACAGCAACATTGAATTTATATCAGTCATTTAGTTTTAAAATATTTAGCTCTTTAAACACTGGGTAAGTGTGACTTTGTCTGCTGTCATTATTCGAGAGAGTTCGCAGATATTTTTTATAAATTACTTCCAAAGGAGGTTTTATACATTTCTTTCAGGTAACCCATGTGTAATGCAATATAGTAAATGTGGATGGATGAAGAAATAATATAGGGCAGGGTTGTCGAACCTGGGGTGCACGACAGGTCTTTCCCATATACTCTTATTTTACATACCCTGTACTCTACGCTTGTAATGCTTTCAAAACATACGTAATTTATTTCTTACGTTACGCATATTAATTATTATTATATATTATATAAATTTCTTGCTCACACAGGTTGCACTATCTTTGTATCATGTTTTTGTTGATAGTTTCAACTGAAGTTTCTGAATTGAGTTCGTCCCAAATGGAATTACATAAATTTCTTTTGAGAATTTATTGTGAATTTTACAAATTTATTACAAACGTTTTTCTCATTCCTTTTTTGTCGTATGTATTCAAAATAGAAATACTTATTTTGTTTTGCAATAAAATGTGAATTTACCAATATTTTTTGACATGTACCCATTCTTCTTTTTTAACTTTTGCCATTAATAACGTTCGTGAGGTGAGGGTGCACGAACCGAAATGAATTTGGTCAAGGGGTGCACGAGCCAAATAAGGTTAGACAACACTGATATAGGGTAAGGAGTACGTTCTGAGGGAGAATCTTTTTTAGTTTAAATAATATGAAGAGGAATATTGATATTATGGATTTTATATGGGTGTACATGACTCGAAATTTAGTTTTCTGCCTAAATTAATGCCAAGTACCTTAACCTCATTCATCTTTGCAAGAATAGTATTCCCAATTTTTACTTGCTAGTTTGTATTTATATGTTTTGTGGCAATAATCATATGAGATGACTTTGTCAGGTTTAGTAAAACTTTATTAGCACACAACCATTTATACACATTTTTTAATTACCTGTTCATTTCATTAATCAGAAAGTCTGAGTTCTGATGGGAAGAAGTAAGTTTGGTATTATCTGGGTATTGTACCCATTTTAATGTGGCTGAAAGATGAAAATCGTTGGCGTGAATTAAAAATAGTGATGGACCATAAATAGATCCTTGTGGGGCTCCACTAGTTAACATCGCCTTGTCGGATAAATTATCTTTTAATCTGATGTACTGAAGTCGATTTGACAGATATGATTCAAACCAATCGAAGATATTTCCTCTTATTCCGTATAAGTGAAGTTTATTTAATAAGATTTTATGCGAAAGTGTATCAAATGCTTTAGACAAGTCGAGGAAGATCAAGGCAGTGTTTTTTGCTGTTTAAATTATGATACACATTTTCTAATAGCATGTTTATGGCATCTTCCGTGATGCCACCACTAAACCCAAATTGTGTTCAAGTTAAAATATCGAATTTTATTAAGAATTTGGTAAGTTTATGGTCCACAATTTTTTCAAATACCTTTCTTAAAGTAGGCAATAGGAAAATGGGGCAATAACTGAATGGCGTGTTTCGGTTTCCCGGCTAAAATACAGGGCATACTCTGGCTTCCTTTAGACTGTCAGGAAATATAATTAGTGTTACTGATTCAGTTATTAGCTCAATGAGTAGTATTGTGATTTCGAATACTAATTTGTATATTTTTACCGGGATCGTATTGAGGTCGGAATCTTTAATTTTTAGATTTTTAATTGCTCGAGATATCGTATGGTAGGATTGGATTAAAGAAAAGTGAGATTGGATTCGGTTGAGGCATGTATTGTCGGTACTGTAAGGATGAAAGTAATATCGGCTATTTTTGAATACCGGGATTAGGGCCTTTTTTACCCAATACCGGTTTTAATACCGGTATTCTCTAGTACTGTACATAGTTAAATATATATATATATATATATATATAGGGTGTTTCAGGAGGAAAGGTCAACACTTCGGGAGGTGATAGTATTGGTCATTATGAGAAAAAAGTTCACATGAACATGTGTCTAATTCTGAATGGTTACGGAGATAGAGCTGCTTGAATCTACAAATACAAAAGCAGTGTTAATGGTACTCTAGAAAGAGAAACCAATTACTGTTTCTAACATTTAATGTTTAAACATTGGCATTTTGAATGGTATCAGATACAGAAATGACAAATTTGGTACAGTTTACAATACATATTCGAAAATCCCAACGTCAACCTCAATGCACTTTGCAACTCGTGTGCGAAGATCCCGTGTTGTTCGTCTAAGTTGATCTTGACGTTCCTTTATGCGGGCAGCAGCATCCAAAATGCGCGCGAGCAATTCGTCTCGTGTATCCACCTTTCTTTTGTAAACTTGACTTTTCATCCACCCCCACAAACAATAATCTAACGGAGAGAGGTCTGGAGACCTTGGTGGCCATTGAATGGGACCACCGCGGCCGATCCATCGACCAGGGAAAGTTTGATTTAGGTATTGCATCACCAGACGGGTGGAATGTGGAGGAGCTCCGTCATGCTGAAAGCATACACCAGCGCGTGTAGCCAAAGGAACATCCTCCAATAGTCCTGGCAATTCATTTTGCAGAAATTCTAGGTAACTTTGTCCTGTAAGACGATTCTCTAAAGTAACAGGGCCAATCAGCTGATCATCGATGATACCGCACCACACACTGGCAGAGAAGCGATGTTGAAAATTTGTTTCACCAGTGGCATTGGGATTTTTGTCTGACCACCGATGAGAGTTACGAGTGTTGTTGATACCGTCACAGGTGAAAGTAGCTTCATCGGTGAACAGTATTAATCGAAGCAATCGGCGATTAGCATTTACCCAATGACAAAATTCCAGTCGCATGGCAGTGTCTCCTGGTTGAAGGTGTTGTACACGCTGTACATGATATGGATGCAAGCCTTCCTCACGTAATGTTCACCATACTCTTGTGTGTGGTACACCGAGACGTGTAGAAATTCTTCGTGAGCTAGTAGTGGGACTACGCTCTACCAACTGAAGAATGTTTTCCACTTCATCCACATCTTGTTGACCTTCATGTTCAGATGAAACATGCGCGCTGGGAAGTGTACCAATCTCACGCAATGTGTTGAGAACCCTGGTAAACACTCTTCGATCCAGAATTCTGCGGTTCGGAAACCGTCGACGGTATTCTGCAACAGCAGCTGTTGTACTTCCATCGCAAAAACCGTAGACATACACCATATCTGCATATTCGGCATGTGTGAAGGTGTGTGACATTCTTAACACTGCTTCAAACACCAAACAATGTCACTCACAAGAGTCAGCTGTCGATTGGCTTAGGTTACATGCTTACATTACAGCTTACATGGTTCAAGGTTATAGGGGAGGGAAGGAGGAGGAAGAGCTGCGCGCGCATCAGATTCAAACAGCTCTATCTCCGTAACCATTCAGAATTAGACACATGTTCATATGGACTTTTTTTCTCACAATGACCGATACTATCACCTCTCGAAGTATTGACCTTTCCTCCTGAAACACCCTGTATATACACACATACTCATAAGATTACACATAGACACATAAGATTAAGAGATACACATAAGATTAAGGTCTTAAGAAGTAAATATGACAGATTTTCTAATTTTTTATTTTTGAAAAGAAACAAAAATAGGTACATGTTTTATATAAATTATTTTATAAAAAATGTTTTTTTTATATAAAAATTTTATTTTTATGATGATTTTGGAAGTAACTTTTAAAGAAAGAAAGCATTTAAGGATTCTTCAGCTAGATTGAATCTCAAATTTGTAAGAAATCAGCCATCAGCAGAAAATGCTCTTTCAGATTCAACAGTTGGATGTGGTTTGTTATATTTATTCATTTTTAAATTATCTTGAATAAATCCACTTTTGGCAATAGAATATTGAAACTAAATCCATCCACACAGACAAGTTTTGAAATCTCTTCCTCAATAGATTTCTCGGCGATAAAACCATCCAAAGTTGTTTTTACTTTTATTTGGCTGATTTTCTGTCTTCTTAACAACAATTTTACGAATTGCTCTTAAATGAACGACCTTTCCAGTGGTTGAACCTCCATCACAGTTAATAACATTTTTACATTTAGTGCATTCTGCTTCACCTTTATTCTTCTTTTCAAAATACTTCGAAACCTTTGATTTTATTGACATTTTCGTAATAATCTGAAAAAAAGGGCAAAAGTGCAAAAGAAACCTTTAAAAAGGTTTTTAATTGATGTTTTTTCTTCACTTAACAACTTGTAACCATCAATCAGTTATGAATAGACTAAATAACGTGTGGTTAATAATACCGAAAAACCGGTATTGAAAGCCCTGAGATCGGTATTACTTTTTTGAAACAACATCGGTTTTAATACCGATATTTGAATACCGGTATTTGAATATCGGTTTTCATCCCTAGGTAGTGAGTGTCTGTAATTGAGATCAAGGCTGCAGTATTGGAGCCGCTCTTTGCAAAGAAGTTGTTTAATAAATAGGTTGTCTTTGCGGTCACAAATAAAGTTAAAGGTGAATTGTACAGTCTGCCAATAAACCTTTTCATTTTCATTCATTTTCATATAAGGTGTATATAAGATTTTCTGCTTTGTGTGAGAGAGGACAAGAGATTTGTTTTAACCTTATTTATGTTAATTAATTCTATCACAGTGTTCTATAGTCTTTTTTGGATTTAATTTTTGTTCATCATTTTTGAACAATAATAATCTGCTTTTGGTTTTTTAATAACTGCATTAAGGCTATTACAATGATTTTTGTATGGCTGTTCGGTAATAATATCAGTTTTCCATAATTTAAAGAGAGTATGTTTGCGTTTAATACTCACAATGAGTGCTGTTGTGATCCATTGGTTGTTGTATTTAGTTTTAGATATTACTTTTGATTTAAGAGGAAAGTTTTTGTTGAATCTATCCATAAGTGTTTTCTTTTGCTAAGAAGTGGGTGATTAGCATGGTGTATAGTAAGGTAGGTTGATTTTCCGCATTTTTTTAGATATCGACTTTGGACTAGTCGAGATAGTCAGGACTTAATATGATAATAACTGACAAAACATTTCAGATCCCTAGCTTTAACCGTTTTTTGAGGAAACCGTTTCAAAAATCGTCAAAAAATCGTACCGAAAAATACCGCATTTTCGCAATTTTCGGCCGAAAAAATCATGCTATTTTCATAAAAAAATCCTGAAAAAAGTTACAATTTTATTGAAAAAAAGTAAAAAAAAAACATGTACAGAGTCAAATAGACACATTTAGATCCCAAGATCATCATAATTTTCACTGTAAGAGCCCTTAGAAGCAAAGGAAGGCCTCATCTGGCGGCTTAGGGCTTTGGCCAGAATGTGTTTGTGCCTTGATTCGAGTCCATAAACAGTATGGGAAGCTTCAGATGTCAGCTTCACGGCCCTTTCAACACGCTGAGAATGTGAAGGCAGATCAGGCAGCTCCAGCTTGGCGCCATTCAGCAATGCTTCTTGAAGCTCCTGGTCAGAAAAGTCTTCTGTGAGAGCAGGTTCACAGATGCCACTTTGAGAAAGGTTGATTAGTTCTGACCAGTGGGTAGCTTCAATGTTGATGGCTGTGATCTTCTTCAGCCTCTTCTTGGCTGGCTTCCCACTTCTGAAAGAATAATAATTAATTTATTTTTTATTCCAGTTTAAGATGTACAGCTGCTGATTGTGGAACTTGCTGTCCCTTTTGATCTCAAACCAACTGACTGCATACACTTCCACAATGAACTGATGGCCTGGTAAAGCTTATCCTGTAGTTCTGGAGGGTAAGCACCTCTGGTCCACAGACACATCAATCTAATTGCCAAAGTCAACCATCTTGCATGGTTTAATGGTCCAATTTTCCAGGCAGCAAATCTTGGGTTGACTTTGCCCCTGGAAATTCCAAGCACATACTCCAAAAGAAGCCTCTGGTCGCTACTGAGATCATTCAGTGTCTCCTCAGCAAATTCCATGTCATCCAGGGGGCCACTGAGTTTGGTGAATTCCACTTGTGGCAGATCTTGGTAGTCAATTTCACAGAGTTTTCCCAGCGGACCAGTGAAAGCAGTGGGACTTTTGGTACTGCCATCAAGATGCTTGAAAACAGCTCTGAAAGGAAGCTCATTCTGATGGAGTGAACAGCCAATGGTGTGCAATTTCCGCTCAATCGCACTAAGTTAGGCCAGTTAAAAGTTAAAAAAATAATAGCATTACCTTCTTACTGGGAGGACAAGTGCAGATTATGAACGCATCATAAAATAACTTAATTTAATACACATTTTATAGGTAAATATCATTAAAAAATACAAAATAATACACTAATGAACATCTATAATGCATTTACAATAAGTTTTAAGCATCGTTTTGTTAAAAAAGCCGAATTTTAATTGATTATTTTGATGAAATAAGGTCCGATATTTTGTTTGTTTACATTGCGCGAATGCCGCGCGCGCGATTTTACGCGTAAAATTCGGCAATTTTACAACTTAAAAACAATTAACAATCCTCAAAAAATACAATCATTTTCACAAATATGAGTTGGTGCAAAGTTTTTTATACAGCATTGTCATCACAGGGACGAACAGGTAGCTTACAGGTGCAAGCAGAAATGTCAAAAAGTTTATCCAGCTTTTCCTCCAGATTCTGCTCCTGGACTGTAGAAAGAGATTTCCTGTTTATCTCTTTTGCTTTCTTGAAGTACACTTTATCGACCAATTTCACTACATAATATTCCTCATACAGGGGCAGCCGCGGGTTCACTGCCTGCCAGATCTCAATCACATCCTTTGCTATCATTTTAGCAATATCATAGTCTTTCAAGTCCGGGTGGCTGTTTTGGAGGAAATAACTGTACTGAATAACTTGGCGGAGGGTAGGAGGCTCTGTTTTATCCAAAGGGGAAGGCTGGCCACTGAATTTTTTGGCACTGTCACTTCGAGTTAACACTGCAGACTTCCGTTTTTTACCCATTTTTATGAAATATCTGAAAATAAACAATTAAATGAACGCATCATAAAATAACTTAATTTAATACACATTTTATAGGTAAATATCATTAAAAAATACAAAATAATACACTAATGAACATCTAAATGCATTTACAATAAGTTTTAAGCATCGTTTTGTTAAAAAAGCCGAATTTTAATTGATTATTTTGATGAAATAAGGTCCGATATTTTGTTTGTTTACATTGCGCGAATGCCGCGCGCGCGATTTTACGCGTAAAATTCGGCAATTTTACAACTTAAAAACAATTAACAATCCTCAAAAAATACAATCATTTTCACAAATATGAGTTGGTGCAAAGTTTTTTATACATTAATACCTTTCTATCTAGACTAGTCCAAGATCACAGTTCCAAAATCAACCTACCTTAGACTGTATAGAGGCAAGTGATCTGTGATATTTAATATAATTATACCTGAAATGCAGTCAAGTGGGAATCGCACCCAGCAGAGTCGAATTTCTAATGTCACTGGGAAGTTTAGGTGGGCTTGTGATAGCTAATTTAAAACCACTTGCAGTCATTATGTTGTGAAGGAAGCGTGCGTTATTGCAGTATTTGAATGTTCTTTTGTGAGATCACTTTTTAAATCTTCTGCAATAACACAATTGTTACCAATATATATATATATTATATATATAATATATATATAATATATATATATATATATATAGAGGTGGATTTGATTTACTGTACATATAGGCAGAGTAGGCACCTGCCTATGCAGGTAAATTTTGAGGGGCAAAATTTGTCGTATTTCAACAAATATGGCAAAGAAAACAAAAATAGAAAATAAATAACTTATAAGCACTAACAAATTAAATGAATTCACAATAAGTTTTAAAATAAAAAAGAACAGCAGCCTCTAATAGCAAAATAACGATATCAAATGGGACAACTATGAGCCACTCTGGTGACAGTTTCCCTGTCTAGGGGCGTCAAATGCTAAGTACGCCTTTATAAATATATATAATATATATAATTTGTTAAAACACAGACCGTGCATGGAACAAGGAACTCTTCTGGGAAAATTAAATCCACTATAGTCCGAATAAGTAATGGTAAATGACAAATACCATAGTTTTTTTCCTTTTTCAATGATTTTAGCCCGACGTGGGCAACGGGTCTCTCGCAAAGAGATCCCATAAATATAGCTTCCCTCACCAGCTATCTGCAAAGCAGACAGGATCCAGCTTTGGGACGTGGATCTAGGGTTTAAAGCAAGCCTAGACCCCTACACTCAGAACCTCTATATAAGTAAAACTCGTTGCATTCACCTCGTGTTGAATAAATCAAAGAAAAAGGGGGTAACTATTGTATTTTTAGCCAAAAAAAAACCAAAACTTAAACCTCAACCGGGACATTGAGCGTCCTTTTCAAGGCACGAAACACGTCCGTTAGTATACACAAACTCAGAATGGTTCCCTGAGAACATTATATGTTAAACACAGACCGTGCATGGAACAAGGAACTCTTCTGGGAAAATTAAATCCACTATAGTCCGAATAAGTAATGGTAAATGACAATACCATAGTTTTTTTCCTTTTTCATGATTTTAGCCCGACGTGGGCAAACGGGTCTCTCGCAAAGAGATCCCATAAATATAGCTTCCCTCACCAGCTATCTGCAAAGCAGACAGGATCCAGCTTTGGACGTGGATCTAGGGTTTAAAGCAAGCCTAGACCCCTACACTCAGAACCTCTATATAAGTAAAAGACTGCCTGCTTTGCAGATAGCTGGTGAGGGAAGCTATATTTATGGATCTCTTTGCGAGAGACCCGTTGCCCACGTCGGGCTAAAATCATGAAAAAGGAAAAAAACTATGGTATTTTTCATTTACCATTACTTATTCGGACTATAGTGGATTTAATTTTCCCAAAGAGTTCCTTGTTCCATGCACGGTCTGTGTTTAACATATAATATTCTCAGGGAACCATTCTGAGTTTGTGTATACTAAACGGACGTGTTTCGTGCCTTGAAAAGTGGACGCTCAATGTCCGGTTGAGGTTTAAGTTTTGGTTTTTTTGGCTAAAAATACAATAGTTACCCCCTTTTTCTTTGATTTATTCAACACGACGTGAATGCAACGAGTCTTTACTTATAGAGGTTCTGAGTGTAGGGGTCTAGGCTTGCTTTAAACCCTAGATCCACGTCCCAAAGCTGGATCCTGTCTGCTTTGCAGATAGCTGGTGAGGGAAGCTATATTTATGGATCTCTTTGCGAGAGGACCCGTTGCCCACGTCGGCTAAAATCATGAAAAGGAAAAAAACTATGGTATTTGTCATTTACCATTACTTATTCGGACTATAGGGATTTAATTTTTCCCAGAAGAGTTCCTTGTTCCATGCACGGTCTGTGTTTAACACTATAATGTTCTCAGGGAACCATTCTGAGTTTGTGTATATATATATATATATATAATATAAATTTTACTGGTCACGACTATACAATCTTGAAACTTTACTCCTTGGAAAGAAGAGGTGGCGATACACAATAACATACATAATTATGGAAAATACTCGAGGGATATGTCCCAAACTTCAGAAATGAAATAAAAAACACAATGTAATGATTGAAGAGGTAGATTCTGTACTATCCCATCCGCAGTGGGACAGAGAACCATGAAAACGAAGATAAAAAATACTGTACCTCTCAGAATCCGAGTTGCAACACTCTTTAACGTGCTGCCAAAAAGGATCTGAAGAACATCCAGCACAGGAACCTAATACCTTCAAAACTAACTCGACAATTTC
>JAJOZX010008176.1:0-201417 GCA_023014485.1 Bathynomus jamesi | reverse complement strand
AGCAAGTACGCTCTCAAAAATTGAGCAAAGAGAAGAGGGACTGTCTAATAACACTCAGTAAGTGATCAATTGTGTTTTTGAACCCAGTTTGGGGACATAATATAAGCTGGGTCAGTGAAATTAGGCCTACATTGTGGTCTAAGACCTAGCATCAACTCATAGCTTAACAAAGGCTAAGGTAAATTACCCTAACATAATTTGGTGAGGAATCCCACTGTGGACCTCAATTTACTCTGCCCGCTCTGGACCATTTCCGGAATCTCTAGGCTGACCCCTACAACGGGATGAGACAATTCGACGTGGCCGACTCGATGCGACCCAACTCGATGTGGCCGACTCGATGTCAGGACAACTCGATGTCAAGCCAAGTCGATGCCAGGCCAAGTCGATGCCAGGCCAAGTCGAAGCAGATTGTGCTTTATTATCTTTTAAGGGTATTTTAAGAAGAAAAAGTAAAGCATAAAAAATAATTAAGGCTAGGTAAGGTAGGTAAGGTAGGGTAGGTAGGGTAGGTAAGGTTAGGTAAGGTAGGGTAGGTAGGTTAGGTTAGGTAGGTTAGGTAAGGTTAGCTAAGGTAAGGTAAGGTAGGGTAAGGTAGGGTAGGTAGGGTTAGGTTTGGTAGGTTAGGTAAGATTAGGTAAGGTAGGGTAGGTAAGGTTAGGTTAGGTAAGGTTAGGTAGGTAAGGTAAGGTTAGGTAGGTAGGTTAGGTTAGTTAGGTAAGGTTAGGTTAGGTAAGGTAAGGTTAGGTAAGGTAGGTTAGGTTAGGTAGGTTAGGTTAGGTAAGGTTAGGTAATTATTGAACTCGGCCTCGGTCTTGGCTTCAGACTCGACTACAACACTGTTTGGCATCGACTTGGCTTGACATCGAGTTGTCCTGACATCGAGTCGGCCACATCGAGTTGGGTCGCATCGAGTCGGCCACATCGAATCGTACTATAGTGAACACCTTTTATTATTTTCTTTCTCTTCATTATTTACTCTACTATCGGCTCTTTATTTCATTTATCACTTGCTTTCTCTTTACTCCTTTCCACGATACTTTACAATTATATTCATGGTAGCCACGCCGAGACTATGAAAAGCCGTTACAAAACAAAGGGGAGTTTATTAACACTCTTTTAACACTTTTTAATTCTTTTATTTACTTCCGAAAATGGTTTAAGTAATTTAGGGGGATGCGAGTACGGAATTTCTATTATAATAATTTACGTCGGAGAGGAACACAAACAATTAATTAAATTTTACGTTACATGACGCCAACCTCACGCTTAACGCGCCGCCTAAAGACTCAAGACTCCTTTCCGTGGGTAGTCCGCTCTCTGGGCCTCTGTTCAGGACTGCCAACTCTACCCAATTTAAACAATTTAAATCTAAGAACCATACTTTTTCGTAATTTCATAATTATTAGTAAATGATTTACATTACACATTATCTTAATTAACAAAAATTAATATTCTTAACTAGGCATTACTACAGTACCCAACCCCCCTACAAGGCTAGGCTTAATCTACTCTATAGTTAGACTGGAGATATTAGGGGTGGGTTAATTGGGGAACAATTCATACAGAGCATTTTTTACATTGGTGGCCCGTGCGGGGAATTTACATACTTTAGGCTTAACCTTAACAAAAATTGCAGAATTAGGCTAAATGGTCTACCTTAAACTTAACCTAATCAAGCCTAAAGTAACAAACTTGCTTAATTAGGTCTACAACCTAGGGCCTAACAAAGAAACATTTACATTTAAGGAGTCCCATTCTTTTATAAGCTTAGAACTGAGTGGCACATAAATACTTGGGGGGATTTAACTAAATTTAAAACTTGACTGTTTTGTTTGATTACTCAATTTATTTGATATCTCGTTTCTGATAATTTCTTCTTGCCCTATATTACATTACGATCCCCAGTTAAACAATTTTGACTTAAACATGGACAGTGAGGAATTGAAACAATTAAAAAAGAAAAAGAGGGGAAAGTTGGGCGCTTTTACTAAGGCCATCAACACTTTTAACAATATTATACAACCAGACAAGGAAGATTTAGAGTATGTAATTCTTAAATTGGATAACTTTAAGAAGGATATAATAGCCATTGATGAGAGTATTTCAAAGTTAATTGAACCTGAAATGGCTGATGAACAACTTATAGACCTTTACTCTGATAATTAACATCAGGTAATCTCAATTGAACAACACATAAGGAGATTACAGTCTCGTTTGACCGACTTAACACCAAATAAACCTATTTCTGATTTTAATCAAAGTAGAGGTAACCTTCAACAAAATTTAAGTGGCATGCCAAATCCCGAGTCACAAGAATTTAGGGCTAAGTTACCCACTTTGCTAGTACCAACATTTGATGGGGACATGGTACAATTCCCATCTTTCATTGAAAAATTTGAGAGTTCAATAGGTAACAAACCTTATATTCCAACTGTTGATAAGTTTAGCTACTTAACAAGTTTCCTTAAAGGTCCACCCTATAACATGATAGCCTATTTACCAGCTCTGGGTGATTCATATGAAGTAGCTATTGATCTCTTGAAACGTAATTACATTAATAAAGATGAGATTATATTTGAATTATCTCAACAAATTATTGATTTTGCACCCGTAAAAGATAACCATAGTGATATGGAAAAATTTTATTCAAAATTAGAAGCTATTATGGGACAACTGGTTAACAATGAGATATATGTTAAAGCTTCATCTTGGCTTATACAAGGCGCAGTTCTTAGGTGCCTTACTTTGAGGATTAAAGATGTTTTAGTTCAAAAGACGGGAGAAAATTATCCTAATCTTGAAAACATCAGAAAACACTTTCCAACTATTCTAACTGATTTCAAATTGAGAAATAGTTCAACACAAAATAAGACCCAGACTATGGATAAACCAAAGACTGTCCCCAGAGACCAACTAGCTACAGCCAAACAGACAAAACTTGATACTGTAGAATCAAATGTGACCAACTGTAACACACAAACACCTACATTACAGAACTTTAATGTAAATGCTGCCTCAACTTACACACCACATTGCAAATTTTGTGCAAGTGATGAACACAGTAGTACTGGGTGTGGCAAATATTCAGACTTTAACTCAAGATCTAGAAGATGAGAACAGTTGAACCTATATAAAAAGTGTACTGGCCAGGGACATTATAAGAAAGACTGTAAATCTAGGTTAAGATTCAAGTGTAAGTTTTGTAAAAGTTCACGACATGTCCCATCAATGTGTGATTCACCGAAGTGTCCAAATAACAATACTCAAACTCAAAAGATACCTCCTCCAAACAAAGATAATCAAGAAAATGCCATTTTCATGGGACATTCTGTTTGTTCAAACAACGTAACAAAAAACACTGAGGTTCTTTTACCAACTATTACTTTGGACTTAGTGAATGGTGAGGGTAGCACCACTCCAGTGAGATGTCTTATATACTCTTGTTCTCAACAAACATTTGTTTCGCAAAATTTAGTTAATAAATTGGGTTTGACACCAAACCCGAATGAACAAGAACTCAATATCACATCCTTTGTTAAGGATAACTCAAACAAAAATAGCTATAAGACAATTGACCTGGAATTACATGTAGAAAATGAATTAGAAAAAATTAAAAGTCATTATTCCAAAAGTAGGACAAAACAAACTGGTTGTACCCAAACTAGAACAAATCATCAAACATTTGAGGAAACAGTACAATATAGCTGATAGACAGATCACAAACAACACAGTCGCTAACATTGAAATGTTAATGGGGGCAGATTATATTCATCTTATTCATAGGGGCATAGTGAAGATAGGTAATGGTATAGCTTATCAGACTACATCAGGGATAGCCCCTTTGGGTGACCTATCCAGATACAACGTAGACCTAAACCAAAATAGTTCATGACTAACAAATACTATGTGCCTCAACTCAGTCCTACATAACACCTGTAAGAATAGCAACACTTTGAGTAATATTATAACAGCTGAGAACATTAATTCATCACTATCAAATGAAACTCTGGATGAGGCAATTCAAACTTTATGGTTGCTAGAATCTGTGGGTATACATGACACAAATCAAACTTCAAAAGATCAGTTAATGGTAGAAAGATTTGAAGACACCATTCAGTGCAAAAACAATAGTTATTTTGTTGAGTTACTTCGGAAAATAAATTGTCCAACTTTAAGAGATAATCTCAAAGTAGCTAAAGGACATTTATATAAAGTAATGAAACAGCTCAGACAAGATAATAGAATTCAAATGTACAGTGATGTCTTCAAAGAACAGCTACAGAAAGGCTTCATTGAAGAAGTAACAAATAACCCTTTTAAAAAAGATGGTTGTCATTATTTGACCCACAGGGGGGTTTAGCGACGAGATGCTCCAACAACAAAACTCAGAGTAGTATATAACTGTAGCCTCAAAAATAGTGATAAACACAGTTTGAATGATTGCCTGATTGAGGGTCCTAATCTCATTTCTGACATTGTGAAGATCTTACTCAGGTTCAGGTTAGATAAATATGCCTTACAAAGTGACATTTCAAAGGCATTTTTGAGAATAAATCTTAAAAATGAATATGACAAGAACCAACTTAGGTTCTTATGGTTCAGAGATCCATTTGATTTGAATAAAGGGTTCATAACCTATAGATTCAATGTTGTGTTGTTTGGAGCCAATTGCTCACCTAGCCTATTAGCATTGACAATTAGACATCATTTGAACCAGTTTAATAACTCTTTAACACTAAACTTCCTCAAGGAACATTTTTACGTAGACAATCTAATAGGCTCAACATCAACAAAATCTGAATTATCTGAGGTCTATGAACACTCTCAAAACATTATGCAGCAAGGTAACTTTGAACTTAGAGAGTGGATTTCAAATGATGAGGATTTAAACAAAAGATTTTAAAGGATAATAATGGTCTTACTGAACCATCAGACAGAGTTAAAGCTTTAGGTATGAAATGGTATTTGAATGCAACTTCTAACAATCATGATTCAATCTGCATTAAAGGTTTTAAACTTGATGAAGAAGCTAACACTAAAAGACAAATATTATTAGAGGCTTCAAAGATTTTTGATCCCATGGGTCTATTCCTGCCTTCAACAATAAAATCAAAGATTCTCCTCCAAGAAGTTTGGAGGACAAATGTTGGGTGGGACGAGCCAATAACAACTGAAGATAAAAAATCTTGGAAGAAGTTAGCTGCTGATTTAACAAAAGTGCAGAACATTAAAATACAAAGGTGCTGTGGGTTTAGGGATAAACCCCAGAGACTTCATGTGTTTGCTGATGCAAGCACACAGGCTTATGGGTGCTGTGCGTACCTTGTAAGCCCTACAGAAAGTCATCTAATTTATGCAAAAGGGGAAGTTGCACCTCTCAAACCTACCCGAACCATACCTCAGTTGGAACTATTGGCTGCTGCGTTAGCCATTAAAACCATTTCATTGCTTAAGGATGCTTACCATGATGTGAACATAACTGATATCCACACCTGGCTCGACAGTCAGATTTGCCTTGCCTGGATACAGAATGATAGCATTAATAGTAAGAACATCTTTGCAAGAAACAGGCTAAAAGAAATAGCTGAAGTTAATGAAAGCCTACAAGTCAACTTTCACTATGTTCCAACTAAACAAAGTCCAGCAGACTTTCTGACGAGGTTTATCCTACAAGTTATTGAAGTCAAACAAAACTTGGTTCATGGGACCTAAGTGGCTCTGTAATACAGACCAATGGCTTGTGGAACAAGTTAACTTGACATTAAATTTAACCTTTTCGAATGAAAAGGTTGAACGAATCACTAATTATGAACATTATTCTGATTTCAGCAAACTTGTCAGGGTCACAGCCTACTGTTTGAGGTTTTCTCACAACTGTTTAACTACAATTAACAAACAGCTAAATAAGAACAATCACAATTATACAGAAGTTGCAACCAAGTACTAGATAGGGCATGCACAACAAAAGGAGTACAATAAAGAGTTAGAATTCTTGACTAATGGGAAACAAACAAAAGAGCCTGTACCATCAGTAGTTGTGGATCTAAATTTGTTCACAGATGAGGAAGGTCTTCTAAGGTGTAAAGGGAGATTAGACAAATCAAAACTGTCTTACAAAAGCAAACATCCAATCCTTTTACCTAGATTTAGCTATCTGACAATATTAATCATCAGACGAACACACAATGATGTACATCATATGAGGGTACCACAGACACTAACTGCATTAAGAAAAACTTATTGGATACCCAAGGGAAGGATCACTGTTAAAACAGTTCTGAATGAGTGTGTCACATGTAGGCGTATTCATGCTAGGCCCTATAGGAAACCAAATCCTCCTGCTTTGCCAGAGGAGAGAGTTACTCTCAACAGACCCTTTGAGACTGTAGGCATTGACTATACAGGAGCATTGACTGTAGGGGTGGTTGACACTGAACAAAAAATGTACATTGTACTGTTTACATGTGCTGCCTCACGAGCTGTTTATCTGGATGTTGTGGAGGACCTTACAGCAGAATCTTTTGTTGCTGTCTTTAAGAGATTCTGTGCACGACATTCAGTACCCAAGACAGTTTGGACTGACAATGCTACAAGTTTCAAGGCTGGTGAACAGGTCATTAACGACTTGTTAAGCAATGAAGTCACACAATTATATGTACAAAATTCAAACATAAAGTGGAAGTATAGTCCAGTTGCCTCTCCTTGGTATGGTTCTATCTGGGAGAGGAATATACAAACAGTAAAGAATTGCTTGAAGAAAGCAATTCGTAAAAAACAGATACACTTGTTTGAGTTGCTCACTCTCCTGACTGAGATTGAGAACATCATCAACAATAGACCATTCACTTATGTGAGTGACAACATTAATGACCCGGAACCATTAACTCCAACTCATTTAATTCGGGGAGAACAGGTTAGTCTCCTGCCGGACTACAATATAGACTCTTCAGAAGAACCAAACTGGACTCAACAACATGATGAACGCCAGACTAAGTTACAATACTTAACTAGAGTTAAAGCTCATTTCATTAAACAGTGGAAAACTGAGTACTTGATGGTTTGGTCTGACACAATTAAGGTGGGTGTTATTATTTTTTTTTATTGGGTTCAAAATCCCAGCTCAGCCGTGAACGGCCAAGCTCTGAAGGGCCAGTTCAACCTACAGCCCAAGTTAAGCTAGATTAAAAACTTACGGACTTGGAGGTCCTATTAGGTCCTACCTCAGGGTTGCTGACTCGATGTGGGCCTACCATAGGCCTCAGTTGCATGAATTTAAGATAAAAACAAAAGGGGCACTATTTATGGTCTTCTTTCTAAACCTTGCAACAACAACACAACCTGCACTATTGCACGATGCAACAATCTTGTATCTAAACAACCAAACTGAATTGCAAGAGAGCTCTCAATAAGACCACACCCTGTAAGTACTGCATTCCACAAACGAGTAGAAAAGACGGGCAGAGCCCCAAAAAATGATGCCACAAGAGTGCCCAAACAATGATGCCACAAGAGTCCAAAAATGCTAGCTCTAAATTAAGTGAATTTTTCAATAACCTTACAATTATGAGATGGATATATATACACACCTTAACTTAATATATACAAACAATGCTGCATCAATCAGCTTAGTCATCATATCGCCTTGGGACAACAATGGTTTTTCCTCTTCTGATTTTCTAACAGTAGGGGACCTTGTTCTCATACATGACAGTATTCCAAGACAATATTGGCCTCTGGCTAGAGTTTTAGAACTCAGACCAGGGGCAGACGGGATAACATGAGTGGTCAAATTAAGGACTTCAACGGGTGACACAACAAGAGACATTTCTCTTTTGTACCCCCTAGAGTCTGGACCCAAAACAATGGACTTTGGAAAGCCCTCTCCACCGACAGTAACAACTGGAGACACTGAACTTCCAGTAACTATCCCCATGAGTAGGAGCAGTAACACATCCTACTACAACATTGACAGACACAAGACCTCAGCGACAAACAGCGTTAAAGGGGCGACTAGTTTTACAACAAAAAATAGATGCTGGGGAATTGTAATTTCATCATCTAACTTTCACTTTTCCTTTTCTTATGGTAAAGACTATGGACAGTTTCATCCTATGGATGTATATTTTCTCTTCTAATTAAATGCTACATCTTCTCCATGAGAAGGTGAGGATAGTCACTGTTAATCAGATTACCAGGCATTTACAGTCAAATAGTTAGCTAGTCTACACTCAGACATAAAAATTGGTGACAATGACACCAAGATTTTTATCTCCCGGGTCCCACAGTATATGGAAAACTGATACGTGTGGGTAGATGGGAGGTAACGAAAATGGTCCACTGAGTAGGTAGGTAGTTAATCTAACAATTATTAAACTCCTTTTATGTCAATAACTGGGTGGATGAAACCAATTGGTTGCACACCAAAGTTATTCTCCACATTAGTATTTATATACTGTGTGATAGAGCGTGCTCGGTAATAGATATACATTACCGATCAACCAACCGAAAAAAAACAAGAGGACGCTGGTGGAAAAAGACGCGGGAAGAACGGACGGAAAAGAAGGAACGGCTGAACAAGAAGGAACGGAGAGAAAGAAAAGGCTAAACAACGGAAAAAGATCCCCACCAGCAAGTACGCTCTCAAAAATTGAGCAAAGAGAAGAGGGACTGTCTAATAACACTCAGTAAGTGATCAATTGTGTTTTTGTCCCCAGTTTGGGGACATAATATAAGCTGGGTCAGTAAAATTAGGCCTACATTGTGGTCTAAGACCTAGCATCAACTCATAGCTTAACAAAGGCTAAGGTAAATTACCCTAACATAATTTGGTGAGGAATCCGACTGTGGACCTCAATTTACTCTGCCCGCTCTGGACCATTTCCGGAATCTCTAGGCTGACCCCTACAAGGCTAGGCTTAATCTACTTTATAGTTAGACTGGAGATATTAGGGGTGAGTTAATTGGGAACCAATTCATACAGAGCATTTTTCAAGCCAGGTCTAATAATGAAACACAACCCTCAACAAATGGTGTTTGTGAAGTTAAGGTTAACACATCTGCAGTTCAATTACCGAGATTTGTACTCAAAACATTTTCTGGGAGTAATCAGGAATGGCAAGGATGGGCAGACAGTTTTCAATCAGCAGTTCATTTTAGTCAAGTGTTAAGTGCGGTGGAGAAGTTTAATTATGTGCAGTCCCTCTTGGAAGGGGAGGCAGCAAAGACAACAGCAGGATTAGCATTAACAGAGGCTAATTATAATATAGCTTGGGATATATTAAAGAAACGGTTTGGTAAGCCAGAGATCTTAATTAAAAGCCACCTCCGTGAACTTTTAGCTATACCTCCTGTTAATAATCTCAATAGTGTCAAGGAGTTACGGCAGTTATATGATGAATTTGAAGTTAGAACCAGGTCCCTGGACAACTTGGTTGTAGGAATGGAAAGGTATGGTATAATGTTGGTTACTATACTGGAGTTTAACATCAGCCATTATTGTGTGAAAATACTAGTAGGCCTACCCCAGAAGTAGAGACATCAGTAGCATATGCCACTGCTATGAAAGTGACTAAAAGTAAAGGAGGATTATTGCAAACAGTTGCAGCATTATTAATTGGGAATGATGGAGAAGCTACTGTAAAAGTGTTGTTTGATAGTGGTAGCCAGTGTAGCTTTATTAAGACCAGAATTTCCAGAAAATTGAAGTTTAAAGAACTTAAGAGGGAAAATTTAAGAATTTCTGGGTTTGGGGGTTCCGTTCAAAACCGAACCAAAGTTAAGAAGGTAGAAGTTCTGGTTAAGGGGTTGTTACCCCATGTCCCACTATGAAGGTCCAAGCTGTAGAGATTGAGGAACTTTGTGCTCCAGTCACTACTTGTTTAGATATGGCATGTGTCCAAGAATTGCGAGTTAAAGGAATTAATTTGGGCAGTAATAAGTTTGAAGGAACAGAAGATATTAGTCTTTTGATTGGAGCTGACTATTACTGGGACTTCATCACTGGTAATATTGTCCGCACATCTCGAGGTCCAGTAGCTATTGAAAGTAAACTAGGCTGGATGCTATGGTAGCTATTGCAATGAAATGGAGGTTAAAGCTCTTTTTGTTAAGATTGAGGAGAACAGCCATGGTTTGGAAAGGCATCGGAAAGCGTTTTGGGAACTTGAATCCATTGGCATAAAGGACAAACAGGCAAGTACAGTGAACAGTGATGTTTTAGAGCAATTTGAAAAAGGGATTGGGTTTAGAGATGGTTGCTATGAAGTTGGCCTCCCTTGGAAGGATTCTTGCAAACCCAATTCAAACCTTCAGCTAGCTAATAGGAGGTTGGAGACTTCATTGCACAGGCTAAGAAAAAATGAGGAGTTGTTAATTGAATACAATGAGGCCATCCTAAGCTATGTAAAGGAGGGCTATGCTGAAAGGGTGCAAGGTGAGCTGGTGAGCCAGGAGGCACATTATCTGCCACACCATGCAGTAGTACGGCGAGACAAAACTACCACCAAACTGAGAGTAGTTTTTCATGGCTCAGCCAAGAACAAAGATGGTGTGTCCTTGAATGACTGTTTGGATGTTGGGCCAAATTTAAATGCAGATTTATTTTCCTTGTTACTGAGATTCAGGTTTGGTAGAGTAGCAGTGACTGCAGATGTGAAGCAAGTCTTTTTGCGGATAAAGTTAAAACCAGAGGACAGCGATGCGGTAAGGTATCTGTGGGTGGATACGAAAGACTTGTTGGGAAATGAACCTAAAGTTCAAGCATATAGAATGAAGTCAGTGTTGTTTGGCCTCAGCTCTAGTCCATTTCTGTTGGCAGCTACTATGCAGTACCATTTTAAGAAATATTCTGAAGTCTATCCTAACACTATTGAACACATAATGAAAATTTTTTATGTTGATGATTTGCTGTGTTCCGTGGATAATACAGAAATGGCTAAACAGAGACTATTCATTAGTATTGATTAGTGTCTTCATGTTGATGCCTTTATTTTTTATGTATGTGTTTATGTTTTGTTTGTATGTTTCAGAGTTCCATCATTGTTTAGCGTTATGGATATTGGTCAATAAACGTAATACAAAAAGTGGAATCTTATTTATGAGGGAATTTTTTACAAAACAATAGTGAATCTCAACAGGTCAACATGCCCGTGGTGAAATGTGCAATTGAGGGGTGCGCATATGAGACCCCCACACACAGCGACGCCGTGGTAGCAGCACTCCTCACAGCCCACTGCACTGTCCATTCCGTGTCCGCTGACGGCACCACGGCCCAAGTGGAGAAGGTGAGAGACCAACAATATCTTCAGCCGGTACGAGCGAGGAATGGTCATACTTCACATCGCGATGGATGGACTATGTGGATGCCACCAAAATCACGGGTCGTGACAAAGTGGTGCAGCTACTGGAGTGCTGCGATGAACCCCTTCGCAAAGACCTCACACGATCAGCCGGTGGTAGTCTGACGGGGAGAAGTGAAAGTGAGGTGCTCGCAGCCATAAAGAAACTCGCAGTCAGAGGAGAGAGCACCATGGTTGCTAGAGTGGCGCTGCACAACATGCGCCAAGACCGTGACGAAACCGTGCGTTCATTCGGCGCCCGACTCCGTGGCCAGGCAGGGGTATGCAAGTACATCACCAAATGCTCGAGCTGCGATGCGGATGTGAACTACACGGAGGCCATCTTGCGCGACATCCTGACCCGCGGCATTGAGGACCCCGAGATTCAACTGGATCTACTCAGCAATACGAATAAGAACATGACTTTAGAGCAGGTCTTCCAGTTCGTCGAGGCCAAAGAATCCGGCAAGCGCTCAGCATCACGTCTCCTGGACTCTCAGGGCGTCGAGGCTGCTAACAGCGCCTACAGCCGGAACAAGAAGGACGCTCTGAAGGAGATGACAGTCGGCAACCATGAGGTGTGCTCATATTGCGGCAGGAAATGGCACGGCAAAAGTACCCCAGGCAAGGTCCGAAAGAAAGACTGCCCAGCCTATGGCCACACATGAAGCCACTGCAATCGTGAGAACCACTTCGAAGCAGTGTGTAGCAGCAAGCACAAACCATCAAGAATTGAGATAATAGCGAATTCACATGCAATATGCAAAGAAGGTGTTGTATTTGAGGCCCTCTGCTCGATTGCCACAACTGGCCGACGCCGCATCAGGAGAGTCACCGCCCTTGATTATCTTTATCATCGCCTTTCCGACACATGGATTAAGCAAGCCTCCAAACCTCAGCCATTCATAAACCTCACAGTGACAGCCGTCGATGAAGATTACGCTGCACTCGGATTCGAGCTAAAGGCCGCGCCCAAGATTGCTACACTCGGTGCGATGGCTGACACTGGCTGCCAGAGCTGTCTGGGAGGCATCAAAGTCATCCACCGCATAGGCCTCAAACAAGTCGACCTTATCCCCGTCACGATGAGAATGCGCGCCGCCAACAACGGATGCATCAAAATACTCGGCGCCGTCATCCTGCGACTCTCTGGAAAGGACAAAACCGGCAAAGTGGTAACAACTCGTCAACTCACCTATGTCACGGACAACTCCGACAAGCTGTTCCTCAGCAAGGAGGCATGCATCGCGTTCGGCATGATCACCGACAACTTCCCGACGATCGGTGAGACGTCTTCGCATCGACTCGAGGCAACCTCGGCAGCCGACACCGCGAGCGACGAGGTGCTGGCGAGAGATAGTGCTATCAGCAGCGAGAGCGGTCAGACCAGCCCATGCGACTGTTCGATACGTCAAACACCGCCCCGGCCGCCATCACAACTACCGTTCCTGGCGACTGAGAAGAACCGCGACAGACTGCGGCAGTACTTGGTCGAACACCCCGGTACCCGTCCCTCTTCACTGGCAAGATGACGTCAAGCGTGAACCCGACCAAGACGTGAAATTGGGCGTAATCGAGCCAGTGCCGGTCGGCGAAACGGTGACATGGTGTCACCGGATGGTGGTGTGCGCCAAGAAGAACGGGAAGCCACGCCACACGGTCGACTTCCAGCTCCTGTACATACATGCCAGCCGCGAGACACACCATACTCAGTCACCATTCCACCAGGCACGGTCGGTACCCCATGGCAAGAAGAAGACCGTGTTCGATGCCTGGAACGGATACCACAGCGTGCCCCTCCGCGAGGAAGACCATCACCTGACTACCTTCATCACTCCGTGGGGCGGGTACCAGTATTGCACGGCGCCCCAGGGCTATATCGCCTCTGGTGATGGCTATTCGAGACGTTACGACGAAATAGTATCCGATGTTCCAAACAAAACCAAGTGTATCGACGATACGCTGCTCTGGTCGGACGACCTGAGTCAACTGGCTTGACATCTGCGGCAGACACGGCATCACGCTGAACCCTGAGAAGTTTGTATTTGAACAAGACACTGTGGAGTTTGCTGGCTTCGAAATCATACTCGACAGAATACGACCCTGCAAGAAGTATCTGCAGGCCATCCGTGACTTTCCTACACCAAAGAACATAACTGACATTCGCTCATGGTTTGGGTTAATTAACAAGGTGGCGTATGCTTTCGCTATGGCAAAGAGAATGATACCTTTTCGCCAACTCTTGAAGCCCGGCACTCCCTTCCGATGGGATGATCAACTCAACAATCTGTTTGAAGAGTCGAAGGTGGTGATCATCAGTGAGATCGAGGAGGGTGTAAGTATATTTGACAAAACAAAGCCGACCTGTCTTGTGACCGATTGGTCGAAGTCAGGGATCGGATTCTGGCTATCCCAGAAGCACTGTGAATGTCCTGGTGCTGAACCCTTTTTCTGCCCCACTGGTTGGATGGTCACTCTCGTTGGCAGTCGTTTCACCCACCCCGCCGAGTCACGCTACGCGCCGATCGAGGGGGAGGCTCTGGCAGTCGCTGACGCACTGGACAAGGCCAGGTACTTCGTCCTCGGCTGCGATGACCTCATCATCGCTGTTGACCACAAACCGCTGCTGAAGGTGTTTGGCGACAGGTCGCTGGAAGACTTACCGAATGCTCGACTGAGAAATCTGAAGAAGACTCTCCGCTACATATTTCGCATGATCTATGTACCTGGTGCGAGGCATCGCGCTGCTGACGCTACGTCCCGCCACCCCACCGGCGACCGCCAACCTGAGAAGATGCTCCTGGCAGACGACATCTCCGGTCTGCGCCACTCATTCTTAGCTGGCATACGCACAGAAGGAACGGCTGCGTACAACGACGAAGCCCTCGACGAGGTTAAGGCCTCCGCGATCTCAGCTCTGAACACGCTGCAGTCCGTTACCTGGGACCGGGTAAAATTGGCGACGAGCAGCGACCAACACTTGAGAGAGCTCGTCCCGATAATCGAGTCAGGCATGCCTGACTTCCGTCACGAGCTCCCACCCCCACTCAGAGAATATTACAAATTCCGAGAGGACCTGTACACGGTGGACGGCGTCGTCGTATTCTAAAACCTTGTTGTGATCCTTCCCTCTCTCCGGCAGGATGTACTGAACGCGCTCCACGCAGCCTACCAGGGCGTATCGTCGATGGTCGCGAGGGCTGAGGTGTCCGTGTTCTGGCCCGGCATCACCCCTGCTATCACTACCCTCAGGAACAGTTGCAACCATTGCAACCGTATGGCACCTTCGCAGTCCAGTGCTCCTCCAATTCCTCCGGTGTTCCCCGTCTACCTTTTCCTGTGCATCTGTGCCGATTATTTCCACTATAAAGGTACCAACTACCTGGTGATCGTCGACAGGTAGAAGTGCGACAGTTCGATCAATACTGGTGAAGGTTGACGGTTCAGGCAGAGTGACTCTGCGAAACAGAAAATTTCTGAGGAAATACGTGCCCGTCCAACCGCACGGACGCCGCCTCACCTTCGGGGACGACTCCTTCCTTCACCTCTCCAGCCCTGCGCCCGGATCGGGGCAGTGCGCGACCTCACCCCCAAAACCACGCATGAATGCTCCCGCCTTCACCTCTCCAGCCCTGCGCCCGAATTGGAGCAGTGCGCAACCTCACCCCCGAAACCACGCTCCCCGTCCGCAGTCGAGCGATCATCCCCTATCGCCCACCAACTGGCTGGCAACGTAACCTCACCGACCAGCCCCACATCACTTCCACTGCACACCCCACCACGAGGCCTGCCCTCCAAACCAACTGCGCACCCTCAGCAGTGCCCACCAACACCGTCCCTGGCACCCATTGAGCGCTTCCAGCAACGAGATTCCTCGCAACCTGCTGCTTCAGGTGCTGCGTCCAGGTGTCCCCTTCTCCAACCGATGCCACTGCCGTCAGACGCTCCGGACGCGATAGGAAGACACCTTCATGGCAGAGCGATTACGATATGACGAACACGCTACATACTACATGAACAACCCCCTCTCGCCATCGACACCCATACCCTGTACCACACTATTACATGTACAGTATAACAGTGTTTGTTCCCCTTTTTTTCACTATACTATATCAAAGACTCTGGGGGAGATAGAGAATATTCATTATTATTGATTGGTGTCTTCATGTTGATGCCTTTATTTTTCATGTATGTGTTTATGTTTTGTTTGTGTTTCAGAGTTCCATCATTGTTTAGCGTTATGGATATTGGTCAATAAACGTAATAAAAAAAAGTGGAATCTTATTTAAAGAAGACGAAACTATCCGTGTGGGACAGAAAGAAGATGAAAGAAGTTGCAGATCGAGAAAAAGAATCGTCAAAATATCGGAGATTTGACGCCTGCTTTTCATTCGGTACGCGCACGACGTCTGCTGCATCAAAGGTGGAACCCTCTGAAGATTTGCTACCTACCTTCAGCCTAGGAGCTGGAGACGGTGCCCCGGCTGCACAGGTTGTGGAAGTGGAACCCTCAGAACGTCAGAAGACCTGATCACTTCAGCAGACTATCATCCAGAGGATGAAGATGACACGGTAAGACTTCGTGCAATCATTGACACACATCCAGAATACCCAACAGATCCACACCTGTTTTGTGAACACCTATATCACCTGACCTGGTACGTGCTCTACTTGAGTTAGGCCCTTGTCAGCCAGGTCTTAAAGATAATTTTGACAATTTTCCAAAAGATGAAGCTGGACGTCATTTCAATGCAACTTGGTACAAACAAAAACAAGTGAAAAGTAGTCGTGAAATCGATAGGCACTGGCTGGTTTACTCACCAAGAGCGAAACACTATGCTTTGTTTTGCTTGTTGTTTTTTTGCAAATCGGTCGGATGCTTGGAGTGATCCAAAAACTGATTACAAGATTTTTGCTAAAGGTACGCACAAAATTGAAAAACATGAAAAAGGTGAAAGTCACAAAAAAGCAGAGAAAGAACTTTTCCTTACCAAATTCCGTTTGTTCAACGATAGAACTGTCTTGGCTGGTCTTGTAACGGCGGAAAGGAAAGCGATAGTAGATGTATACATCAACCTTGATGTATACCTGTCTCTATACCTTTTTTCTGGCAGTTTACCTCGTCTTTCAATTTAAAAGAAGAACAACGCAATCATATCGAATCTTTCGCATTGACTTTAAGAAGCTTTGTGATACCAGATGGGCGTCCAGAAAGTCAGCAGTAGAGGCAGTCTTGAAGAATTTACCACCACTAGTAGTTGCCCTGCAACGAATTGTGGATGGTGAGATAAAAAAATGTACTCCTAAACAGCTTGCTGAGGCAAAGGGTATTCTGGTAACACTCGATACTTACGAATTCTTAGTTCTTCTTATATTCTGGAGTAAAGTGCTAGAGAAGGCTTTCAATTTATTCACATATTTACAGAAAAGTAGTCTAGATCTGGTAACGGCTTCTCATTTGATTCAGCTTTTTGAAAATGATATGAATAACATGCGAAATGAATTTGAATCTGAATTCAAACAGATTGAGAATGAAGCAACTGAGTTGGCTCGAAAATGTGATACTACGGAATACAAGCAGCACAGAGTACATAAAAGAAAAAGATTCCATAAGGAAATTGTAGAGGATGAAAGAATATTTGATACCTGGAAGAAATTCATAGTTGAATCCTACTTAGTTTACCTAGATTCTGTTATAAGTAGCACAAATAAAAGATTCGAGCATTTAAAAATGTGGTTTCCAAATTTAGTGGTTTAGATCCAAAACATTTTACAACGCAGATAATGTGAACAAATTAGAATTTTTGACAGACATGTACTCAGACGTCATCGACAATCAAACCGAAATTGTGCAAGAGTTTCTTTCATTTAAAGACATACTGTATACAAAGAGATAATGAGCACTAGCAGGAAGGCAAATTCAAGTGTCGAGAAACTGACCATCAACAATGTACTAAAATTTGTGATCGCCAATGGCATGTGTTCCATTTATCCTAACCTGTCGACATTGTACCACATTTTTCTGACCTTGCCAATAAGTAGCGCAGTTGCGGAACGATCCTTTAGCCGACTCAAACTCATAAAGTCCTACCTGCGTTCTACAATGGGTGAGGATAGATTGTCCGGGTTAGCTTTGCTCTCCATTGAAAGATAGTTGGCTACTGAACTAGATTATAATAAAGCAATAGATAACTTCGCTAGAATGAAGCCTGGACGAAAGAGGCTGTTGTAGTTGCTTCATAAGTTCATACATTATTCAGATTGCTTCGTATTGTTTTGATTTTACTTTTGAAATATAAAATAAATAAATAACACATGTGTTTTTATTATGTTTTGATTTTAAATACAATATAAATATATGAACTTACTATAAAACTATAATTCTTGTGTTTTGATTTTAAATACAAAATAAACATGTATAATGAATTTAAAATTATTTTATTTGATATACGGGGTGGTGCCTTTTTTATGTGCTCGCTCCCCCTGACGTTAGAACCTGGCTACGCCACTGGGCAAAATATATTGATTGGTCTTCGTAGAAGGGAAAAATGTAATATTATTTTGCAGGTTTATGATGACTTTATTAGAATGTTATACCTAAGTAAAATCATTTGTGTTTATATTCAATTCAGTTAATCTGATGATGGCTGAATTAAACTGATGAGATGTGATATACTTTATTATATCAAGGTAATGATATTTTCTTTGATGTAATTAATCCTAATCTGTAGTATAAACAATTCATATAAATGTCCTATGTTTACTATATCTATGATACCAGATGGGAGGCACATGCTATGGCAACAGCAGCAATTTTGAAATCTTTCCTTAAAATTTTAGAAGCGTTAGAATGTATAGCTGAAGACCAGTCACAAAAGGGAGACACTAGAAGAGAAGCAAATAATATTGCAAATAAGATGCAAGAGCTAGAATTCGTTTTTATGTTGAATTTTTGGGATGAGATTTTGCAAAATTTTCATAGAGTAAGCAAAGTTCTACAGAATAAGGATGTGAACTTAAAAACATGTGCAGATCTGTATGGATCATTAGCTGACCAACTGTGCACTTCACGAGATGAATTTGAAAGATATGAAGCAGCTACAAAGGAAATGCTACCAGATGTTGATTACAAGGCAGCTCAAACTCGCAAACGTATCAGAAAGAAGGTACCCAATGACGGAGATGCACCAGAAGTATATCTGAATGCCAGAGATAAATTTCTTATCACCACCTTTTACACAATTGTTGACAAACTTGAAACTGAGATGAGAAGAAGAGGAGAGATATACAAAGAAATAGCAGAGAGATTTTCTTTTCTAAGTGATGTGCCACATAATGTCACCACTTCATCATCTACTGAAATTGAAAGGTATTCTCAGGGTTGTAAAAAGATGATTGATGCTTACCCAGAGGACTTGAACACTAATTTCTCTGCTGAGCTTCAGCAGTTTCACTCATATGTGTGCCATAAGTTCAGTGCAAAAAAAATGTAAAAACAAGATTCAGTCATGCTGAACTTTATAAAATAATTGTAGAAGACAATATTGAGTGTGCCTTCCCAAATGTAGAAATTGCCTTTCGTATATTTTTAACATTAATGGTCACAAATTGCTCAGCTGAGCGTTCATTTTCTCAGTTGAAGTATATTAAAAATACCAACAGAACAACTATGCAACAAGGCAGGCTGGATGCCTTATCTCTACTAAGTATAGAAGCAGATGTGTTACGTAAGATTAGTTTTGAGGATCTGATCAAAGACTTTGCAATTAAAAAAAGTAGGAGAAAACTTTTCAAATATAAATGAAGTGGAAGTATACAAAAATAAACATTATTTTCCATCTTACTGTAAGTTTTGTTTCATTTCAAAAAATAAAATTTTATTTTATGGTTTATTTTTGTTTATATTTTGAATTACATATATATTGGGCACCAAAATCTTTTAAGTGCTTAGGGCCTCTAAAGGTCTTAATCCGGCCCTGAGGGTAGGCTAGGTCCCACCAGTTTCTCAGGAGCGCCCACGGGGTACGGATTGCTTTTCATCACGTATGGGTATAAAGAACAGAAATCGTAGTAATGGAGCTTCACGCCCTCCGTAGGTGGAAAGTAAAGTCTGAAAGGATTTGTACGTCCTCCAAACAAGCTATCACCACATTTGAGAGGATCCAGCACCATTGAACGCTTGATCGTTTTTATTTCCTCACGGTACACCTCGTCTGTCTCCATCCGTGCATCATATTCATGCTCCCACAAGACTTTGTGAGTGAACTGTGATCCTATAAGTTGATCGCGGGTGCGGGTTGATGCGAGACAGTCGGCAGGAGACCTACCGTGGATATCTCCGGTGATTCCGCACTCAGGACGGGGGCATCCATGCCACCAGCAACCGCTAAAGGAGTACACAGTCTTCACACCAGTGACACGGTTTTCACTTAACCCATCAACCCAAAAAACACGTCCATTAATCTTAATGGGTACTTCACCCGTTTTGCGGGCGTGCTTTATGTATACACCTGTCTGTTGCTGTAGGTGTATGAGCCAGTAAATAGCCTTGTGCCCGTAACTGCGGGGGTTGTTTCGGTGAATAATGGCTAAGGTGTCTTTAGGCATGAAGTTATTCTTGAACACCGTAAAACATAATGATGCGATGGTGGTTGCGACTTGCAGTGGATTGCATTTGAAACGGGCTATGTACATCCTTCTAAAGGCCTGGAAACATACTCTAAGCACGCGCACATCATTCACGCAATAACGCTCACATTCATCAGCTATATTATAAGGGTTACTTTCATTAAAACTGTCGTAGTATCGATCAAAGTCTTCACGTTCATCCATACAGTCAAAATAATGTTTGGGGGGTGGTGGGCCTACGTAGTTTAAAGTCTCGCTGGTGAGGAAAGTGTAAGGGAAGTATCCTTTGGAAACTTCAGCTGCTACTCCCATCACCTTGGGTGGCTTTGCTAATTTACAAGGTGTGAATAATAAAGTATCTTTAAATTGTACATTGCCTCTTATCTGCATCTGTATTAATTTGTTGCCTCTTTTCAATGGATCACCTGTAAATATCTCAGAGGATTCGTGTTCAAGCAACTCCTTATAAAGGAACTGCGTGTCAAACTTTGCCCCGTTATGGGCGAGAATATACACAGTCATTTTTTTGAACTTGTCGGCTAACTTGACAATATAGGACACAAATAGTTTCACAGGACTATCGCGGACATTCGTTTTAAAAACGTTTGTCCGTTTACCACATTTGGGGCACTCGTCACATTCGATACCTATACACTCATCACAGATGGTCTGGCTCACAAGTAAATGTGGAATTACCTCTTTGGTTTCAGCGTTCGTATATGTTTCTATATCGTAGTATACAGTTATACAAGGGTTATTTTTAGGCTTAGCATCTTTCATATAACATACATGCTTTACTCCATCCGCCTTATATTCCTCCTGGCATATAGGACAGTGAATTATGTCACACTTGTGCTTAAATTTCCCCAATTATCCATTGTGTGAAACATACCACATTCACAGATTCTCATTTTCCTGCACGTGCCAATTGATTTATGGAAATCAAAACAGATATTATTGAAAAATGTGCGTCTACACACATCACAGTCTCTCTTCTCAGCTTCAACTACACGGCTTTCACATTTGGTGCTTTTACACTGCTCACATACCATGTGACATTCTTTACAATGTCTCACTATATCATCCGCAAACTCGAGGCACCCCTTACACAAATCATGATGTCTCCCATATTTTCGACTTTTGTCATAACTAGCGTAAAGCCCCCTTATATTACGGATGGGGAGATACGTTGTTCCTGACAATCCTAAAATAAGTAGGGGTCTTGTACGATCTCTCACACAGCTTTTAAAAACATACACAGTCCTACGACGATCATCCAACCCAAACACAACTATGCGGACATTCATTTCCTGTTCTACCCTTCTCAGCTCTTCAGGACCCATATTACAGTCAAATTCAAGTTCACAGTATAAAGCTAGTTTACGGGCACGCTCCACGACTGTAAGCAACCAAATTTTTTGAGTTCGTGTATTTTGTACAGTAAACATACGTGCTAAGAGTACTGCTATAAAGCCGCAACCACGATCGACGTTTATATGCTTTCGGTAAATAGTCGGAGAATTGAAGTTAAGAGTATACGGTATGGCACTATGACCCGCAACACGGTATACATGGTCAATATTTACCGTGAAGTTGTCCATATTGAAGGCTATACTACTTTGGGCGGCTTGCATTATACGCCCTAATATATATTCTACATCTTCAGCCGCCAAACGTCTAAATGGCACTATCACCCAATAATCGTCTACATCACCGTCATCTGACCCGAATCCAAAGGACAGACTCGTCCTGACTTCACGCTCGTCACGATTCTGAAGAGCAAACTCTATAATATGCTGTACAACCCGGCGTAACCCGCGCTCAATTCCATTGCTATACATGACTCTAGGGTCGACCCTGACTCTATACCGATTTCTAGTCAAGGCTGGGGTGGGGGCTGCGGATCGCACCAATTCCAGCGTTATAGCATCCTCAACAGAACGGGGGGCGGCGGATGAATTAGGGGCTATATTAGCGAAAGGTGGTGCTGCTGGGGGGCCTGTTGCGTAGGAGGTTGAGGGTTGGGGCTCTATTATTGTAGACTTAACAGAACGGGGGGCGGCGGATGAATAAGGGGATATATTAGCGGGAGGTGCTGCTGGGGGGCTTGTTGCGTAAGAGGTTGAGGGTTGGGGATCTATTACCGCTGCAACAGGCTCGTATTTCGGGCGCTTATACCTGACGCGGGGTTCTCATACCTCCGCTTTGGACGTGCTACCGGTGTCGCTGGTGAGGGTTCGTTGGCAGGGAAGGAGATCACAACTACACTGTCGTCGAGGTCATCCGTAATGATGGGCTGCTCTACCTCATCGTCATTCACGGTTCTGTGGGAGAAGAAATATAAGGAACAGCACTCAAAATTTGTAATATTTTGTAAATGACCCACTTAGGAGTGTGACGTGTTAGAAATGGACTCTGTAGAAAAATTCAGATTCCCGAGCCCATCCACATGTATTATATCTGGACCTACAGGATGTGGTAAAACTGTGTTTATGCTTAAAATCATTAAAGAAAAGGGAGAGATGTTCTCGAAATTTGTGCGTAAAGTTATATGGTGCTATATTAGGGGCTATATTAGCGAAAGGTGGTGCTGCTGGGGGGCCTGTTGCGTAGGAGGTTGAGGGTTGGGGCTCTATTATTGTAGACTTAACAGAACGGGGGGCGGCGGATGAATAAGGGGATATATTAGCGGGAGGTGCTGCTGGGGGGCTTGTTGCGTAAGAGGTTGAGGGTTGGGGATCTATTACCGCTGCAACAGGCTCGTATTTCGGGCGCTTTATACCTGACGCGGGGTTCTCATACCTCCGCTTTGGACGTGCTACCGGTGTCGCTGGTGAGGGTTCGTTGGCAGGGAAGGAGATCACAACTACACTGTCGTCGAGGTCATCCGTAATGATGGGCTGCTCTACCTCATCGTCATTCACGGTTCTGTGGGAGAAGAAATATAAGGAACAGCACTCAAAATTTGTAATATTTTGTAAATGACCCACTTAGGAGTGTGACGTGTTAGAAATGGACTCTGTAGAAAAATTCAGATTCACGAGCCCATCCACATGTATTATATCTGGACCTACAGGATGTGGTAAAACTGTGTTTATGCTTAAAATCATTAAAGAAAAGGGAGAGATGTTCTCGAAATTTGTGCGTAAAGTTATATGGTGCTATTCAACGTATCAATCAGTGTTCAACGAGTACCAAGATGATATTTTGTTCCACAAAGGCGTATATGACGTTAATTCGTTAAAGGGAAATGAACATACAATCATTGTAATTGACGATCTCATGTTGGAGATGGATAAAACGTTTGCCGAGACATTTACAGTATTCTCCCACCATCTTAACATAAGCGTGTTCTTCATCAATCAGAATCTATTTTTCAAAAATAGATACATGCGCGATGTGTCGTTAAATACGCAATATCTAGTCTTATTCGCGCAACGTAGAGATGTATCACAAATTGGGGTATTAGCCGATCAAATGTTCCCGAATCAGCGTAAGGAGTTTTTGGAAGTTTATAAAGAAGCTACAAGCACGCGTTACGGATATTTGCTTTGCGACCTTCATCCGCGAAATACGTTTAGAGTGCTTCTGCGAACGAATATATTTCCAAACGAGCCTGAAACGGTGTATATTCCAGAATGACAAAGAGCCTAAAGAAATACCGTGAATTAATAAAAATCTATCATCGACTGCCCCAGGCATTGCAGCAGATGTTTATTAAAAATATCGATGCCGACTTTTTAAAATGCATCTGTGAAATCTGTCTTAACGTTATAAATTGCAATGTATCAATGAAAACCCATCAGAAGGCTCGCCTACGCCGCTACAAGAACATAATACGTGCACTCGCTCGTAAAAGCCAAACTGTAGCGAAGAAAAAACGAATTATTGTACAAACAGGAGGGTCATTTCTCCCCATCTTATTTTCAGTTTTGGGTCCTTTACTGACTAGATTAATATAATGAAGAAAGTGGTAGTGATTCCCCACGAGGTGTACGCTTCACTGCAAAGGAATTCAGACACGTATCTAGATCCCTGTAAAAGCAGACTTAAAAGAATGGAAAGCGAATTGTTAGCCCTATTAAACAGTGAAAAAACACCTGATGAGAAAAGAATCTTATACCAAGAAGCTCTGCAGAAATTTCTTCACGAGTACGAAAATTATAAGAGCCCTACAGAGATTCCTGTGGTTATTAGGCACAGCACGGGGGACGATGGCGACATAGGATCTGTGCCCGACGACACAGCTGACCAACCAAAAAGATTACCCACACAACATATCGAACATGTATTAAAAAATACCCTCCCACTTACATTGAGGAGTAAAGACTTAAGTCTTTATAATCTATTGAATGAGGATCCCGCCATACAATGGACCGATACAGGGGAGATCATTGTGGAAGGATCAAAGGTACAGGGATCGAATATCGTAGACATTGTCCATGATCTGGTGAGAAAGTGGGATAGGCCATCACCATCAGGATGGAAGCATATTAAAGCAAGACTACAACAAATAAATGTCCCTAAAACGTTGATAGGAAATTTGAACAGGTTAAAAGACTTGGAACATGCAACGCCTGTGACACAATTGAAGGCACCGTCACCCCCGGCGGTAACACCTTTCAAGAGGAGCAAGAAGAGGTTAAACCAACCCTACCCACGTGCCTCTAAAATACGCAAATGGCTAACGCATTAACCAAACGCTATTATGACATTTCTACCCCATCCTCTTACGGCGGCGTAGATAGACTGTACAGAAGTGTTTACGGAGTAGGAAAAAAAGATGTTGAAAGATTTTTGAGGGAGCAGGACGCTTATACGCTTCATAAGCCTGTGAGAAAAAGGTTTAAAACAGCCAAGACAACGGCTTCCTCGATTGATTCTATTTGGCAAGCAGATTTAACAGACATGCAAAGATATTCTGTGTATAACGATGGTTACCGCTACATTCTATTCATAATAGACGTATTCTCTAGATATCTGTGGCTAGTTCCTCTGAAAAATAAATCACCTGAAACAGTTGCTAAAGCCACCAAAACGCTAATGTTAAAAGAAAACAGGGTCCCTGGCTATTTTTGTACGGATATGGGGAAGGAATTTATAGGCCGTGCTTTTCAGAACATGTTGACAGAGTTTAATATCAGCTATTACACAACCAATTCTATACATAAGGCTTCTTTAGCTGAAAGAGTTCAGCGCACCATAAATGAACGCATGCACCGTTATTTTACACATAAAAACACATACAGATTTCTAGACATTCTGGAATCATTGGCATCATCCTACAACCGCTCACACCATCGCACGATTGGGACAACACCTAACGAAGTTTTAGAAAGAGGTACGCTCCCGAGAAGAGATGGATCACCACCACCACCACACTCTGCGCGCTTCAAAATCAATGATTATGTAAGGCTGTCGCGTTCGGGGAATAAATTCGCAAAGGGTTTTGAGCAAGGATGGACACGCGAGATTTTTAAAGTTAGGGCTGTGAGACCTAAAGGTGAGATAATGATGTATTACATTGAAGATTTGAATGGGGAAGAAATCTCAGGAGGTTTTTACCGCGAGGAATTGCAGAAAGTTGCGTTTAATTTAGAAAAAAATGTGTTTAAAATTGAGAAAATTTTAGGAAGCAAAGGTTCAGGAAGGAGAAAAATGTACCTGGTGAAATGGCTAGGGTACCCAGAAAGCTTCAACACCTATATAAAAGCTGATGCAATAATGAAGCTTAAATAGTATGCAACATGGCTCCTAACCATTTCTACGTCACGCTCCCGTCCTCCTCGTCCCTGTCTGTACACCCTAACAACACACTAGCCAACTTTGTAACAGAACTCCATGGGCACATTGAATTGGGTCGTGATTCGTATGAGGTGGGGATATGCGAAATTCAGCTGGACACCGTCTTTTTAAATATTGAACATAAAGAAACCGTTTTTACGATTCTTAGAGACATTGACGAGTGTGAAAAAGCTGGGGTAGCTATGGATGAAACTATGCGCATCGCTCGGACTAAGATTGCACGGTATTACAGTACAGAAGTAAGACTAGGGCCGGGTCAATATGGTTCGGCCGAGGATGTTGTGAGAGGCTTAAACGTAAGTTTAAGAAACTCAAACCTTACGAATGATTTAGTATACGAAGTCGTAAACAACCCTGCACATACACTAATCCTAAAATCAAAGATTAACAGACGTATTAAAGACCATAGAAAGTTCCAAATTCTAACCAATGGCCGCTGTAGCGCAGTCTTCCAAGAGACACATTTCACGAGACACAGCATGACTTGTCCAGATTAATGTATCAATTGAAGATGGAGAAATTGGCTGAAAGGTCCCCAGACATGTGCTATATTTACAGTAATATAGTGGAGCACCAGTTTGTTGGGATACCCAGGCACGCCTGCTGCGCATTGCTCACATCCCCAACCATAGAGGAAGGAGTTTGAGTATTATATATGACAGACCCCATTATGTGAATGTCGCAACTAATTTAATAACCAATATCACAATATACAGTGTGTCCGTAAAGTCATGGTGGGATTTTAAATAGCTATATTATTGCAACGATACATGATAATGAGATGAAAAAAAGGCAAATTGAAGAACAACTCTAAAAGAATAACTTTATTTTACGTAGTTCGATATGGGCTCCTCTGGTAGCCCTGCAGACATCTAGGCGGTGATTCAATTCCAGCCACACACGCCCTTGAACATCAGGAGTGACGGATGCGATAGCTTCCGTGATTCGCTCGTGCAAGTGATGAACATCCCTAATGGGTACACTGTACACGCTTTGCTTGACGTAACCCCACAAATAAAAGTCCAAAGGTGTCAGGTCCGGAGAGCGTGGAGGCCATGGCTTCCATCCTCCTCTTCCTATCCATCTCTGTGGAAATTTTTTATTAAGGAATTCTCGAACAACGTTGGCATAGTGCGGAGGAGCACCATCTTGCTGAAAGATGACATTATTGTCAATAAATTGGGGTACTGCAAAATGTTCCAACATAGCGAGGTAGTTGTGTGACGTCACAGTGGGTTCCGCGAAGAAAAATGGGCCAATCACTCGATCTCGTGCTAGAGCACACCACACATTAACTTTCGGGCTATTACGCTCATGTTCAACATAGGCATGTGGACAGCCTAGACTAACTACGAGATAAAGGTTAAGCTTAGCCTAGACTAACTACAAGATACAACTTTGAGAGTTATTCTTAAATTTGGCATTGTTTCATCTCATTATCATGTTTCGTTGCAATAATATAGCTATTTAAAATCCCACCATGACTTTACGGACACACATCACCGCCTAGATTTCTGCAGGGCTACCAGAGGAGCCCATATCGAACTACGTTAAATAAAGTTATTCTTTTAGAGTTGTTCTTCAATTTGCCTTTTTTTCATCTCATTATCATGTTTCGTTGCAATAATATAGCTATTTAAAATCCCACCATGACTTTACGGACACACTGTATATAAGAACGATTGAGGGTGAAAACTTCCCATTCGGTAACGGGAGCTTAACAGTGAAGCTACACTTTCGACGCACTGAGTTATAATGGATAGAAAGCCTTTCACCGTCTATCGAGGGATGCGATACCAGCGCGGTAGTGGACTTGGGTCCATTTTTTCATCCATACTACGTACGGCTGTTCCTTTGCTGAAGAGGGGTGCCAGATACCTTGGAAGGAAAGCGCTACAATCAGGCCTTAACACTGCAGAAGACATATTGGCCGGGGCTAAACCTAAAGAAGCTCTAAAAAAACATTTAAAGCGTACACGGGACGAAATCATCAAAGATGCAAAGAGAAAAATGCGTGGTGGCGGGAAGAAGCGGGCTGCCCGGAAGAAGGGGTCACGTGGTATTAAACGTAAAAGGCTATCAAAAAAGAAGTGCTGTAAGCGAATGAAACCTATGGTTGACCACTTTTTTGACTGATATAAGCTAAGGACATTGATCTCATGAATCATAGTTTGTTTACCACTTGTCGAGAGAGGAGTCACTATTTCGCCATGGCACGCTTCATCCACCCATGTAGTTCACAATGCTGTAAATCGGAGCTGTCCCTTTTTGAGCTACCTCCAACCCAAGTTTCTATTGAGCACAGTGACTTTATTACAATTAACCCTTTAAACACAATTAGTTCCCCGAGTGCACCTATAGAATTCGTGATACCCAGCTCAGGCCCTTACTTTTTTGATCCAAGCTGTGTGCACATGTACGCTAAGCTACGTATAGCCCATTCTGATGGAACGGTCTGCGATGACAAATATGCTGTATACCCTGAAACAAACTTTCTGCACTCCATATTCAACCAGTGTGACGTATATTTAAATCAGACCAACATATCGGCAGGCACGGGGTACTATCATCTACGAGCCTATCTGGAAAATGTCCTCAACTTTTCCAAAGAAGTGAAGGCTACCTTTTTAAGTGCGGAGGGATATTATCAAACTAAAGATGAAAATAGTATAAAGGACAAATTTAAAAATTCTAAAAAGAAAATATACGAGTGTTTTGGACGGTTGCACACAGATTTCACTTTCCAGGAGAAGTTGCTTGTGAACGGGGTGGATATGAAAATAAAGCTCACCCGCACGAGTCCTGAGATCTGCTTAAATCTGGCTGCGGATCAAGAAGAGGGTGCAAAGCCCGTTGTGGTTCACATTATGGACACATACCTCCGCGTACGGCGAGTGAAATTAAGTTCACCAAAACAACTAGAAATTGAGAAAAATTTACTAAACGCTACAGTGAAATATCCTATTAACAGAGTGCAGATCAAACTATATACGGTTCCTGCAGGGTTGGTATCGAAGTAGATAGAAAACATTGCCCTGGGAAATCTTCCTAAAAGGATATTAATCGGCATGCAGGACCACGCTTCGGTGAATGGAAAATATAAAAAGAGTGCCTTTAAATTCGAGAATTTCGGACTTAAAAATATAACTCTATACGTTAATGGCACTGCTTTGGGTGGAACAATGGGTACGGACTATTCATCAGACGCTGTGTTACCGCTTTGTGCCAGAGCCTATAGTAATCTGATCCATATTGCAGGTGATTGTGATGAGCTTGGTAATGGGGTAACGCAGGAAGAATTCATTGATCAATTTAACCTTTATCCGTTTGACATTACACCTGACTTATCTGCTAGCGTAAATACCCATTTAACCCCACAGCAGAGCGGAAACATCTCAGTGCGGCTGGAATTCGCCAAGCCTATAGACGCTCCTATTAGTGTACTAGTATATCTCGAATCGCAAGCCCTAATAGAAGTAGATAGATTTAGGAGCGTTATCACTGACTTTTAAAATGGATGCTAATACACTTCAGAAAGTAATGGAGCGAGTCACACGTTCCAAATTTATCGGCGTGTTTGCGAAGAATGAAACATTGAGTTTGCCAAGTACGCGAGAATGCGGTAGTCTTATTGTGAACACAGACATCATCGGTAATGAAGGGATTCACTGGATCGCTGTCTATTTTAAAAATAGACAGCGCCTGTACTATTTTGATTCACTCGGTACTCAACCCTGGAGTGACCCTATTATTGTAAAATTTCTCACTCAGTTACATATTCCCGAAGTTGTATGGACCCCATTTCGCATGCAAGGATATTTTACTAATGTTTGCGGAATGTACTGCGTCTCATTTCTCATGCATATGTCAAATGATAAAGAATTTATAAATTTTTTAAATTTATTTGACCCGTGTCACACTCGCCGAAACGATGAAATGGTATGCAGACAGATAAAAAACCGTTTTCCGATTGTACGTACTCGTTGTATATTATAATGTTTTTGTTCGTATATTTGTAACGATATATTCTGTAGTTGTTTATTGTACTGATTTCTTTCATTTAATAAATTTATGAAAATATATTGTGTCTTCTTATCCCAAAAAGATCGAAAAACACTTACATTATTTCGGTGTGACATTGTTGACTGATCAGTATATCCTCCCTATTCCGAGATTCTTCAAAAGATTGTATAACACGTGTCAAATCCTCATCGGACCTTAAAGGAATAATGTTCATTCTTTTAAAACATATACAGAGTATACAGACAGATCCCCATTATGTGAAGATATCTTTGGTTCGAGGAATAACATTGAATGCCATAAAAATTTCGATTTTAACATAACGGGGATAACCAAATAACATTGATTGACATAAAAAAATTTTGGCGAGTATCTATTTGACGAGATACTACAACTCCCCATATATATATAAAAACGAATTATAGACATTTCTATGGTAGTCCCCTGCGTCGGGTTGTAAGGAGCGTCACTGCAAATATCTTCAACGGTTTGCGTTGGAAATAATTCGCCACGGTCAATCGCATTGAAAAGACTAATTGCGGTTAATGCTGCAGTATCACGTTCTTCATACAATTCCGGGGAGACGTACAGGTCCATGGTGGAGGATGTGTGACGACATTGTTGACTGTTCAGTATATCCCCGTATTCCGAGATTCTTCAAAAGATTGTATAACACGTGTCAAATCCTCATCGGACCTTAAAGGAATAATGTTCATTCTTTTAAAACATATACAGAGTATACAGACAGATCCCCATTATGTGAAGATATCTTTGGTTCGAGGAATAACATTGAATGCCATAAAAATTTCGATTTTAGCATAATGGGGTAACAAAATAACATTGATTGACATAAAAAATTTTGGCGAGTATCTATTTGACGAGATACTACACCCCATCCATATATATATATAAATTCTAATTATAGACATTACATTTCTATGGTAGTCCCTTGCGTCGGATTGTAAGGAGCGTCACTGCAAATATCTTCTACGGTTTGCGTTGAAAATAAATCATCACGGTCAATCGCGTTAAAAAGATTAATTGCGGTTAATGCTGCAGTATCACGTTCTTCATACAAGTCTGGGGAGACGTACAGGTCCATGGTGGAGGGAATGATTAATCACTGACGCGAAAATAGCTACTGTTACTCCCAACTGAAAAATATCCCCTTTTATATGCACAATCGCCAAGCTCTGCCCAAAAGACCAGATGTTCGTAGTGATTGGCTGCCGATGTAGCTGGGTGGAGCTATGACGTGTACTAATCCACTATAACGGGACCGGATGAGTAACATATATATAAAATCGTGTTTCTTGAATTATAGGCACTTACATTTCTATGGTAGTCCCTTATATTATATTTTTACTTACAAGTATTGTTTTCTTGTGTTAACATAATTGTTAACTTATTTTATAATAAAGAAATATAGCCTAATTATATTTTTAAAATAGCATTCAGTTTCCACATTAAACTGTGGATCTAAGGTGACGTGAAAACTTTATCCGTTGTCACTCTTCGAGCTAGTTGTTATTATTACTAAAGAGAAAATCATGCATGCTTTTCGGTCATACTACTGACTCGTCAAATGATGCATTAACACGTTTTTCGGGCATACTACTGACTGCCTCGGGTCAAATGATCCTGTTATTTTAAATCCGGTTCAATAATCCTGTTATGTTGAAATGTGGAAGAGTAAGCAACGACCCCCATCGACGAGATGTATTTCTGAATCCATGTTAAACTGGAGGTCTAAGGTCGGGTGAAAAGCTTACCAATTCGGCGAGAAAGAGTTAATTATTATTGCTCCATAGAAAAAATCGTGCATTACGATGTTTTTCGGGCATACTACTGACAGCCTCGGGTCAAATGATCCTGTTATTTTGTAGTGTTTTCCCAAATGATTTATGGTTTGTTCTAGTTTGGGTATAACCAGTTTGTTTTGTCCTACTTTAGAAATAATAACTGCTTCAATTTTCTCTAATTTATTTTCTAACTGTAGTTCCAGGTCAATTGTCTTATAACTATTTTTGTCCGAGTTATCCTTAACAAAGGATGCAATATTGAGTTTTTGTTCATTCGGGTTTGGTGTCAAACCCAATTTATTTACTACATTTTGTGAAACAAATGTTTGTTGAGAACAACAGTCTATAAGACATCTCACTGGAGTGGTGCTACCCTCACTATTCACTAAGTCCAAAGTAATAGTTGGTAAAAGAATCTCAGTGTTTTTTGTTACGTTGTTTGAACAAACAGAATGTCCCATGAAAGTGGCATTTTCTTGATTACCTTTGTTTGGGGGAGGTATCTTTTGAGTTTGAGTACTATTGTTTGGACACTTTGGTGAATCACACATTGATGAGACATGTCGTAAACTTTTACAAAACTTACACTTGAATCTTAACCTAGATTTACAGTCTTTCTTATAATGTCCCTGGCCAGTACACTTTTTACATAGGTTCAACTGTTCACATCTTTTAGCTCTTTGGTTAAAGTCTGAATATTTGTCACACCCAGTACTACTGTGTTCATTACTTGCACAAAATTTGCAATGTGGTGTGTAAGTTGAGGCAGCAGTTACATTAAAGTTCTGTAATGTAGATGTTCGTGTATTACAGTTGGTCACATTTGATTCTACACTGTAAAGTTTTGTCTGTTTGGCTGTAGCTAGTTGGTCTCTGGGAACAGTCTTTGGTTTATCCATAGTCTGGGTCTTATTTTGCGTGGGAAAATCTCTCAATTTGTAATTAGTTAGGATGTTGGGGAAGTGTTTTCTTATATTTTCCATATCACTATGGTTATCTTTTATGGGTGCAAAATAAAAAAATTGTTGAGATAATTCATATACAATCTCATCTTTATTAATGTAATTACGTTTTAAGAGATCAATAGCTACTTCATATGAATTCCCTACGGCTGGTAAATAGGCTATCAGGTTATAGGCTGGGCCTTTAAGGAAACTAGTTAAGTAGCTAAACTTTTCAACAGTTGAAATATAAGGTTTATTACCTATTAAACTCTCAAATTTATCAATGAAAGATGGGAATTGTACCGTGTCCCCTTCAAATGTTGGTACTAGCAAAATGGGTAACTGAGCCCTCAATTCTTGTGACTCAGGATTTAGCATGCCACTTAAATTTTGTTGAAGGTTAGCTCTACTTTGATTAAAATCAGAATTAGGTTTATTTGGTGTTAAGTCAGTCAAACGAGACCGTAGTCTCCTTATTTGCTGTTCAATTGAGATTACCTGATCATCATTATCAGCGTAAAGGTCTATCAATTGTTCTTCAGCCATTTCGGATTCAACTAACTCTGAAATACTCTCATTAATGGCTATTATTTCCTCCTCTTTAGTTTCCAATTTAAGAATTACACACTCTAAATCTTCCTTACCTGGTTGTGTAATGTTGTTAAAAGTGTTCACAGCCTTTGTAACAGCTCCCAACTTTGCCCCCCTTTTCTTTTTTAACTTTTTCAATTCCGCACTGTCCATGTCTAAGTCAAAATTGTTTAACTGGGGATCGTAATGAAATAGAGGACAAGAAGAAATTACCAGAGAAGAGAGAGCACAGACAAAACAGTCAAGTTTAAATTTGGTTTAATCCCCACCAAGTACTTATGTGTCACTCAGGTCTAAGCTTATAAGAGAATGAGACTCCTTAAATGTAAATGTTTCCTAGTTAGGCCCTAGGTTGTAGACCTAATTAGGCTTGATTAGGTTAGGCTTAGGCTAGACCATTTAGCCTAATTCTGCAATTTTTGTTAAGTAAGGTTAAGGTTTGTAAATTCCCACACGGGCCACCAATGCGAAAAATGCTCTGTATGAATTGGTCCACAATTAACCCACCCCTTATATCTCCAGTCTAACTATAGAGTAGATCAAGTCTAGTCTAGAGGGGTCAGCCTAGAGATTCCGGAAATGGTCCAGAGCGGGCAGATAAATTGAGGTCCACAGTAGGATTCCTCACCAAATTAGGTTAGGGCAATCTACCTTCACCTTTGTTAAGCTATGAGTTGATGCTGGGTCTTAGGCCACAATGTAGGCCTAACTTGTCTGACCCAGCTTAATTTAATGTGATTAATTTGCTGGTTAAAAACACAATTAGTCACTTACTGTTAGTTATTAGAGAGTCTCTTTTCTCCTTCCTGTTTAATTGTCGAGAGCGTACTTGCTGGTGGGGATCTTTCTTCGGTGTCTGTTCTCGTCCCTTCTCCCGTTCCGTCCTTTCGCCCTGTTCCTCGTTTTCGTTCTTCTTTGTTCTCCTCTTCGCGGGGCTTTTTCCACCAGCGTTGTCTTGGTTTCTTCCTCGGTTGGTTGAGCGGTAATGTATATCTATTACCGAGCACGCTCTTCTCACACAGTATATAAATACTAGTGTGGAGAATAACTCTGGTGAGCAACCAATTGGTTTCATCCACCCAGTTATTGATATAAAAGGAATTTAATAATTGTTAGATTAACTACCTACCTACTCAGTGAACCATTTTCGTTACCTCCCAACTACCCACTCATCAGTTTTCCATAAAAACCTTCAAAACCTTAAACCTTTAAAAACAAAAACTTAAGGGCACTACCGCCCTAGCCTAACTTAACCTGCCAAACCTAGGTCTGGGAAATAGCCCCTACAAATAAATAACCTAGCAGTGTGTTACATAATAACTTAAAACTTAACAAATAAAATTCAAATTTGGAAACTAAATGAAACTTATGGATTAGTTAGAAACAGAAAGGGTAACGTTCAACTGGCAACTTCATTTTTGGTAAGTCTAAATTAATTTTGATGAATTTAGCTTCACCATAGTTAGTAATCTGGCTGCTGACCAAATTTTAACCTGAAAACCACTGCAACCTACAGTGAAAAAGTCTGTAGCTATGTTGACAGTGTCTAAATAGGCCATTATTATTTCTATAATTACTGTGTCTATTTAAAGTAAACTTAACCTTAATACTACACCTAAATAAAAATAATCTCAAGCTAAATAATAAATTCTAAATAATAAATTTTTCAATACTGCCGACAAGTCAGAAAAATAGTCGGAGAGAATAGGAGACGGGTGAAAGATGAAAAGAAGTAAAATAAGAACGCTTACAAACCATGCAAACACAGTCTTAACTCACAGTCATACCATGCAAACTACAAACATGCAAGAAAAGAGAGTTACAGACATGCAAAGTAAGGAGAGGATAAGAAAAAAAAAAAAAGGGTAGGTAAAGTTAAACAAAAAGTGGATTAGTTTACTCTACGAGCTACATCTACGTTCATGTTAGTCTAATTTTTTTTTTTTTTTTTGCTGGCATCACACGCTGGCATGTCACAAGCTGGCATTTATCGTCAACAGACTCATCCTCGAGCACCACCACCAGAGCTTCCGTTGCTAACTTTGTTTTTTTTATTTTAAACAACGTTAATATTTTTAAAATGTCTGTCAAGACGGTTCTTAAACATATTAACGCTGGTAGAATGAACGACTGACGCGGGAAGATTATTCCATTTATCAATTACTTTAAACGTAAAGAAGTTTTGAGCGATATTAGTAATGAAACGTCTGCCACGCAACTTAAATCCGTTATCACGAGTATTACTATTATCGAAAGTGAACAATTTGTCAAAATTTACATTATCGATGTTATTAACGATTTTGAAAACTTCAATAAGCTCCCGCCTTAATCTCCTAGTTTCGAGTGAATACAGGTCTAACTCTTTAATCCTATCTTCATAAGGCTTGTTGCGCAATGACGGAATTAGTTTCGTGGCACGATGCTGAACCCTTTCTAACCTATCAATATCCTCACGCAAGTACGGGCACCAAAACTGAACGGCATATTTTAAATGAGGCCTGACTAGGGACTTGTAAAGGGCAGGGCCGGATTAACCATTAAGCAAAATAAGCCCATGCTTAGGGCATCAAGGGAAGGGGGGCACCACATAAATTTTCCATTGTCGGATTTACCATGGATTTATTATACTATTATTATCGCGGCTTATAGCCTATAAGCTGTTGAAAACTGAATTATATATATTCATATATAGTATTTTTTTTTTTTCATTGTTTGAATTTGTAGTGAACAACAACCCTTTTGAGAGAATAAATATATTTCATTGTAATCACACACTTTACGCTTTGCGTTATTATTTTGTTTATATCAAATCTTTGAGTGCCATATTAAAAATACATATAGATTAAATATTTTCGTGTGCTATAGGAAGTTATTCTGAACGTGTGATTTGTGCATATAATATTAAATATATATTTTACATAATCATTTGGTATTGTTTTACAGAAAGATTTAGGTTTATAGAATTGTAATATAAATTAATATTAAAATAAAAGAAACTATAAACTCCCTATATTGCTGTTGTATCAAGTGATGTTTATCACGGCCATTATAATAATAAGATATACTGACCTAAGTTAATTCAGTCATGCTGAACTTTATAAAATAATTGTAGAAGACAATATTGAGTGTGCCTTCCCAAATGTAGAAATTGCCTTTCGTATATTTTTAACGTTAATGGTCACAAATTGCTCAGCTGAGCGTTCATTTTCTCAGTTGAAGTATATTAAAAATACCAACAGAACAACTATGCAACAAGGCAGGCTGGATGCCTTATCTCTACTAAGTAGAGAAGCAGATGTGTTACGTAAGATTAGTTTTGAGGATCTGATCAAAGACTTTGCAATTAAAAAAAGTAGGAGAAAACTTTTCAAATATAAATGAAGTGGAAGTATACAAAAATAAACATTATTTTCCATCTAACTGTAAGTTTTGTTTCATTTCAAAAAATAAAATTTTATTTTATGGTTTATTTTTGTTTATATTTTGAATTACATATATATGGGGCACCAAAATCTTTTAAGTGCTTAGGGCCTCTAAAGGTCTTAATCCGGCCCTGGTAAAGGGGCAATATAATATCCTTCGATTTAAATTCGAAATTACGCGCTATGACGCCTAACATCCTATTAGCTTTTGCGGAAGACTCCAGGCACTGGTTCCTAACCTTTAAATCCTTAGATACGCGTACGCCTAAATCTACTTCTTCGTCAACGCTCGCTAACTCCCTATCATCCATCGTGTACGTGTAATTATTGGGACCTTTTCCAGTTTGTGTACCGTTTTTCATATAATTTATTTTTGCTTTATAAGGCTAACTAACGAAAATATCATGACCTAACCTAACCAGTCGTCAAGGGCGTACAGTTAACCTAACGATTGGTTAGGTTAGGTCGTGATATTTTCGTTAGTTAGCCTTATAAGCCTAACTAAAGAGATTGATATTATCACTCATTTTTGATCTGAAAAGAAGCAAAAATAATATTGAAAAACGGTACACAAACTGGAAAAGGTCCAATTATTGTTGCGAGAACCTATATGCAAAACTTTACATTTGTCTACGTTAAATTGCATCTGCCACTTATCTGTCCACTCCATAATCCTATTTACATCGTCTTGGAGCCTATTACTATCGTCCTCGTTAACAACCTTACCGCCTATTTTAGTATCGTCCGCGAATTTTGACACGTTACTAGTCAATCCTACATCTATGTCGTTAATGTAAATTACGAATAGCAATGGGCCTAACACTAAACCCTGTGGGACACCGCTACCTACATCTAACCACCCCGATTCACTGCCATTAACTACCACCCTCTGTCTCCTAGCACGAAGCCATTCTTCTAACCAGTTAGCTACATGACCGCGTATACCGTGCGCTTTGACCTTCGCAATTAGTCTCCTATGCGGAACTGTATCGAACGCCTGTTTAAAATCTAAATAAATAACGTCAGCTGCTCTATGCCTATCGTATTCGCGCACTATTTCGTTATAAAATTCTAACAAGTTAGTTAAACAAGACCTATGGCGTCGAAACCCATGCTGACTACTATTAATCAAATCTCTACTTTCTAAGTGATCGATGATACGATCCCTAACTACGGATTCCAAAAGTTTACCGACAATTGACGTTAAGCTAATGGGCCTATAATTGCTAGCTACTGCGCGGTCGCCTTTTTTAAAAATAGGCGTGACGTTAGTAGTATAGCCGAAAAAGGGGAGAGTGCAAGAATGTTGCAAGTGATGACGTAATGCTGCAATGTTGCAAAGGGGGTGGGGGTTGTTGCAAAGGGGGAGGGGGAGGGGTTGGGGAAAAAAAGAAAAAAGGGAAAAAAAGAGTACTGGCCTTTGTTGCCAACCGGGGTTGCAAGGGGCATGCAACTTGGGGGCGGAGTTCTCCCCCAAGATATTCCCCCCAAAGGGCCAGAGAGAAAGGAGGAGAGAAAGGAGGAGAGGTGTTCACCTGGCAGGAGCCAGTGCATATTAAGACTTCAGCCGAGTAGGCGTTGTTTTATAGGCTCCTAATCAGCCAGAATCAGCCAGTTGGCTGAGCCAAGGGGGGAGGGGTACACCTGAGAGAGAGAGACACCTGAAGGAGAGACACCTGAAGAGAGAGAGAGACACCTGAAGGAGAGAGAGGAGTTCTCCCCCAAGTTATTTTCGTTTTCCTAACCTAAGAGGCCTCTAAGGGGTTTTACCAAAGGGCCTGAAAGAGAAGGACCAGAGGTCCTTGCTCGGCTGGGAGCCGAGCTTGAATGATTCTTTCATCAGCTTCTCGGTCTTTTATAAACCTCTATTCTGGCTGAGTTGCCAGATAGCGCAATGTGTTCAGTTGCCAGATAGCGCCATGTGTCCCAGAAATCCATATATTAATCATCCATTGTGTACCACAATTGAATCCAATTAAATTCTGTTTATTAAATAAATAATTTTTACACACTCAATCTTTATTATTATGGAATTGCATACCTTTCCAGTTTTTTTTTTTGCAATGATCGGATTGCTCTTGCTAGATATATATTATTATGCTTATATATATATACATTCTTTTAAACATCTTATGTTAGGTATATGTAAATATATATATTATATATATTATTTATTTTTCATATTATAACATTAATTTTAGTTTAGTGTTTAACGTTTAGAAGCAAATTTAACATTAACTTGAACTTCATTAAACTTGAAGTTAAACTTTTCGAAACAAATAACGTAGTTAACCACACATAATTCAACATAGAAAACTTAATAATAGAAAATAAATAATTTTATGGTTAACTAGTTTATTTCGACATAAGTTTACTATAATTATATATATACAGCTTTTAAACAGCTTATGATATATATATATATATATATATATATATATATATATATATCTGAACTCTTTCAGCTAAAGAAGCCTTATGTATAGAATTGGTTGTGTAATAGCTGATATTAAACTCTTTCAACATGTTCTGAAAAGCACGGCGTATAAATTCCTTCCCCATATCCGTACAAAAATAGCTATATATATATATAGTGTTTCACTATAGATGTATAGATGTATATAGGGTTTTACAATAGATGTATATAGTGTTTAACGATTAGAATCAAATATAACATTAACTTGAACTTCATTAAACTTAGTTAAACTTTTCGAATGTTCTGTGGGATGAATCCTATTAAATTCTGTTTATTAAATAAATAATTTTTACACACTTATTTTTATTATAAATATTTGAACAACGAAACAATATGAAAATTTACGAAACAATTCAATTAAAAGTTGAAATTAACCAAAACACAATCCGCTAGAGGAAAGGAATTCCGAGAATCTGCCCAACTCGATTGACCATAATGACCTTTCTCCCAGACAGCTTGAACAAAACCTCTCTCGACTCCATTTCTTAGATATGCCCACAATTATATATAATATATATATATATATATATATATATATATATAGAGAGAGAGAGAGAGAGAGAGAGAGAGAGAGAGAGAGTTTTGTTCAAATAACGGGATATGCTTGTATCTTTTGCCATTGTGTTCGAACACAATTGTTCGAGCACAATTGTTCGAAAACCATAGTTCGAAAAACAGTTGTTCGAAGCAGCAATTATTCGACGTTATAATTGTTCGAATGAACAACCAACTAAATAAAATCTTAGTTGCCAAGACGCAAATACGAAGATGTAAATAAGAAGGTTAGCCTCTTCATTTAAACTATAACATTTATAGTGCTGCAGTAGTATACCACCCTTAAAATGGCAGAGTTTGTTTCTAGTGAGAAAGGAAATCCAAATCGAAAACCATACCCATATTATGTTATATCAGTCAGGGTGAGTCTTCTGCCACGTCAGGCGTACGCTAGGTTAGGCTGTAGAGCAATTTCCCCATGTCATCAACTTTCGGACAGTCAGGGATCGTTGGGCGTGATTTCCGACTTTTCCAAAAAATATGTGGCCGTAAAATTACCTACTGTACTTACCCCTACCATACCTCTTTGTTTAGGAGTGTATCGTACTTACTGATGTCATGCAGGGATGACACTAATAACATGTAAGTAAAAATAAAAACCGGAAACTATAAAAAATCTATTTAAAATAACAGGATCATTTGACCCGAGGCTGTCAGTAGTATGCCCGAAAAACATCGTAATGCACGATTTTTTCTATGGAGCAATAATAATTAACTCTTTCTCGCCGAATTGGTAAGCTTTTCACCCGACCTTAGACCTCCAGTTTAACATGGATTCAGAAATACATCTCGTCGATGGGGGTCGTTGCTTACTCTTCCACATTTCAACATAACAGGATTATTGAACCGGATTTAAAATAACAGGATCATTTGACCCGAGGCAGTCAGTAGTATGCCCGAAAAACGTGTTAATGCATCATTTGACGAGTCAGTAGTATGACCGAAAAGCATGCATGATTTTCTCTTTAGTAATAATAACAACTAGCTCGAAGAGTGACAACGGATAAAGTTTTCACGTCACCTTAGATCCACAGTTTAATGTGGAAACTGAATGCTATTTTAAAAATATAATTAGGCTATATTTCTTTATTATAAAATAAGTTAACAATTATGTTAACACAAGAAAACAATACTTGTAAGTAAAAATATAATATAAGGGACTACCATAGAAATGTAAGTGCCTATAATTCAAGAAACACGATTTTATATATATGTTACTCATCCGGTCCCGTTATAGCGGATTGTACACGTCATAGCTCCACCCAGCTACATCGGCAGCCAATCACTACGAACATCTGGTCTTTTGGGCGAGCTTGGCGATTGTGCATATAAAAGGGGATATTTTTCAGTTGGGAGTAACAGTAGCTATTTTCGCGTCAGTGATTAATCATTCCCTCCACCATGGACCTGTACGTCTCCCCAGACTTGTATGAAGAACGTGATACTGCAGCATTAACCGCAATTAATCTTTTTAACGCGATTGACCGTGATGATTTATTTTCAACGCAAACCGTAGAAGATATTTGCAGTGACGCTCCTTACAATCCGACGCAAGGGACTACCATAGAAATGTAAGTGTCTATAATTAGAATTTATATATATATATGGATGGGGTGTAGTATCTCGTCAAATAGATACTCGCCAAAAATTTTTTGTCAATCAATGTTATTTTGTTACCCCATTATGCTAAAATCGAAATTTTTATGGCATTCAATGTTATTCCTCGAACCAAAGATATCTTCACATAATGGGGATCTGTCTGTATACTCTGTATATGTTTTAAAAGAATGAACATTATTCCTTTAAGGTCCGATGAGGATTTGACACGTGTTATACAATCTTTTGAAGAATCTCGGAATACGGGGATATACTGAACAGTCAACAATGTCGTCACACATCCTCCACCATGGACCTGTACGTCTCCCCGGAATTGTATGAAGAACGTGATACTGCAGCATTAACCGCAATTAGTCTTTTCAATGCGATTGACCGTGGCGAATTATTTCCAACGCAAACCGTTGAAGATATTTGCAGTGACGCTCCTTACAACCCGACGCAGGGGACTACCATAGAAATGTCTATAATTCGTTTTTATATATATATGGGAGTTGTAGTATCTCGTCAAATAGATACTCGCCAAAATTTTTTATGTCAATCAATGTTATTTGGTTATCCCCGTTATGTAAAATCGAAATTTTTATGGCATTCAATGTTATTCCTCGAACCAAAGATATCTTCACATAATGGGGATCTGTCTGTATACTCTGTATATGTTTTAAAAGAATGAACATTATTCCTTTAAGGTCCGATGAGGATTTGACACGTGTTATACAATCTTTTGAAGAATCTCGGAATAGGGAGGATATACTGATCAGTCAACAATGTCACACCGAAATAATGTAAGTGTTTTTCGATCTTTTTGGGATAAGAAGACACAATATATTTTCATAAATTTATTAAATGAAAGAAATCAGTACAATAAACAACTACAGAATATATCGTTACAAATATACGAACAAAAACATTATAATATACAACGAGTACGTACAATCGGAAAACGGTTTTTTATCTGTCTGCATACCATTTCATCGTTTCGGCGAGTGTGACACGGGTCAAATAAATTTAAAAAATTTATAAATTCTTTATCATTTGACATATGCATGAGAAATGAGACGCAGTACATTCCGCAAACATTAGTAAAATATCCTTGCATGCGAAATGGGGTCCATACAACTTCGGGAATATGTAACTGAGAGAAATTTTACAATAATAGGGTCACTCCAGGGTTGAGTACCGAGTGAATCAAAATAGTACAGGCGCTGTCTATTTTTAAAATAGACAGCGATCCAGTGAATCCCTTCATTACCGATGATGTCTGTGTTCACAATAAGACTACCGCATTCTCGCGTACTTGGCAAACTCAATGTTTCATTCTTCGCAAACACGCCGATAAATTTGGAACGTGTGACTCGCTCCATTACTTTCTGAAGTGTATTAGCATCCATTTTAAAAGTCAGTGATAACGCTCCTAAATCTATCTACTTCTATTAGGGCTTGCGATTCGAGATATACTAGTACACTAATAGGAGCGTCTATAGGCTTGGCGAATTCCAGCCGCACTGAGATGTTTCCGCTCTGCTGTGGGGTTAAATGGGTATTTACGCTAGCAGATAAGTCAGGTGTAATGTCAAACGGATAAAGGTTAAATTGATCAATGAATTCTTCCTGCGTTACCCCATTACCAAGCTCATCACAATCACCTGCAATATGGATCAGATTACTATAGGCTCTGGCACAAAGCGGTAACACAGCGTCTGATGAATAGTCCGTACCCATTGTTCCACCCAAAGCAGTGCCATTAACGTATAGAGTTATATTTTTAAGTCCGAAATTCTCGAATTTAAAGGCACTCTTTTTATATTTTCCATTCACCGAAGCGTGGTCCTGCATGCCGATTAATATCCTTTTAGGAAGATTTCCCAGGGCAATGTTTTCTATCTGCTTCGATACCAACCCTGCAGGAACCGTATATAGTTTGATCTGCACTCTGTTAATAGGATATTTCACTGTAGCGTTTAGTAAATTTTTCTCAATTTCTAGTTGTTTTGGTGAACTTAATTTCACTCGCCGTACGCGGAGGTATGTGTCCATAATGTGAACCACAACGGGCTTTGCACCCTCTTCTTGATCCGCAGCCAGATTTAAGCAGATCTCAGGACTCGTGCGGGTGAGCTTTATTTTCATATCCACCCCGTTCACAAGCAACTTCTCCTGGAAAGTGAAATCTGTGTGCAACCGTCCAAAACACTCGTATATTTTCTTTTTAGAATTTTTAAATTTGTCCTTTATACTATTTTCATCTTTAGTTTGATAATATCCCTCCGCACTTAAAAAGGTAGCCTTCACTTCTTTGGAAAAGTTGAGGACATTTTCCAGATAGGCTCGTAGATGATAGTACCCCGTGCCTGCCGATATGTTGGTCTGATTTAAATATACGTCACACTGGTTGAATATGGAGTGCAGAAAGTTTGTTTCAGGGTATACAGCATATTTGTCATCGCAGACCGTTCCATCAGAATGGGCTATACGTAGCTTAGCGTACATGTGCACACAGCTTGGATCAAAAAAGTAAGGGCCTGAGCTGGGTATCACGAATTCTATAGGTGCACTCGGGGAACTAATTGTGTTTAAAGGGTTAATTGTAATAAAGTCACTGTGCTCAATAGAAACTTGGGTTGGAGGTAGCTCAAAAAGGGACAGCTCCGATTTACAGCATTGTGAACTACATGGGTGGATGAAGCGTGCCATGGCGAAATAGTGACTCCTCTCTCGACAAGTGGTAAACAAACTATGATTCATGAGATCAATGTCCTTAGCTTATATCAGTCAAAAAAGTGGTCAACCATAGGTTTCATTCGCTTACAGCACTTCTTTTTTGATAGCCTTTTACGTTTAATACCACGTGACCCCTTCTTCCGGGCAGCCCGCTTCTTCCCGCCACCACGCATTTTTCTCTTTGCATCTTTGATGATTTCGTCCCGTGTACGCTTTAAATGTTTTTTTAGAGCTTCTTTAGGTTTAGCCCCGGCCAATATGTCTTCTGCAGTGTTAAGGCCTGATTGTAGCGCTTTCCTTCCAAGGTATCTGGCACCCCTCTTCAGCAAAGGAACAGCCGTACGTAGTATGGATGAAAAAATGGACCCAAGTCCACTACCGCGCTGGTATCGCATCCCTCGATAGACGGTGAAAGGCTTTCTATCCATTATAACTCAGTGCGTCGAAAGTGTAGCTTCACTGTTAAGCTCCCGTTACCGAATGGGAAGTTTTCACCCTCAATCGTTCTTATATACAGTGTGTCCGTAAAGTCATGGTGGGATTTTAAATAGCTATATTATTGCAACGAAACATGATAATGAGATGAAAAAAAGGCAAATTGAAGAACAACTCTAAAAGAATAACTTTATTTAACGTAGTTCGATATGGGCTCCTCTGGTAGCCCTGCAGAAATCTAGGCGGTGATGTGTGTCCGTAAAGTCATGGTGGGATTTTAAATAGCTATATTATTGCAACGAAACATGATAATGAGATGAAACAATGCCAAATTTAAGAATAACTCTCAAAGTTGTATCTTGTAGTTAGTCTAGGCTAAGCTTAACCTTTATCTCGTAGTTAGTCTAGGCTGTCCACATGCCTATGTTGAACATGAGCGTAATAGCCCGAAAGTTAATGTGTGGTGTGCTCTAGCACGAGATCGAGTGATTGGCCCATTTTTCTTCGCGGAACCCACTGTGACGTCACACAACTACCTCGCTATGTTGGAACATTTTGCAGTACCCCAATTTATTGACAATAATGTCATCTTTCAGCAAGATGGTGCTCCTCCGCACTATGCCAACGTTGTTCGAGAATTCCTTAATAAAAAATTTCCACAGAGATGGATAGGAAGAGGAGGATGGAAGCCATGGCCTCCACGCTCTCCGGACCTGACACCTTTGGACTTTTATTTGTGGGGTTACGTCAAGCAAAGCGTGTACAGTGTACCCATTAGGGATGTTCATCACTTGCACGAGCGAATCACGGAAGCTATCGCATCCGTCACTCCTGATGTTCAAGGGCGTGTGTGGCTGGAATTGAATCACCGCCTAGATGTCTGCAGGGCTACCAGAGGAGCCCATATCGAACTACGTAAAATAAAGTTATTCTTTTAGAGTTGTTCTTCAATTTGCCTTTTTTTCATCTCATTATCATGTATCGTTGCAATAATATAGCTATTTAAAATCCCACCATGACTTTACGGACACACTGTATATTGTGATATTGGTTATTAAATTAGTTGCGACATTCACATAATGGGGTCTGTCATATATAATACTCAAACTCCTTCCTCTATGGTTGGGGATGTGAGCAATGCGCAGCAGGCGTGCCTGGGTATCCCAACAAACTGGTGCTCCACTATATTACTGTAAATATAGCACATGTCTGGGGACCTTTCAGCCAATTTCTCCATCTTCAATTGATACATTAATCTGGACAAGTCATGCTGTGTCTCGTGAAATGTGTCTCTTTGGAAGACTGCGCTACAGCGGCCATTGGTTAGAATTTGGAACTTTCTATGGTCTTTAATACGTCTGTTAATCTTTGATTTTAGGATTAGTGTATGTGCAGGGTTGTTTACGACTTCGTATACTAAATCATTCGTAAGGTTTGAGTTTCTTAAACTTACGTTTAAGCCTCTCACAACATCCTCGGCCGAACCATATTGACCCGGCCCTAGTCTTACTTCTGTACTGTAATACCGTGCAATCTTAGTCCGAGCGATGCGCATAGTTTCATCCATAGCTACCCCAGCTTTTTCACACTCGTCAATGTCTCTAAGAATCGTAAAAACGGTTTCTTTATGTTCAATATTTAAAAAGACGGTGTCCAGCTGAATTTCGCATATCCCCACCTCATACGAATCACGACCCAATTCAATGTGCCCATGGAGTTCTGTTACAAAGTTGGCTAGTGTGTTGTTAGGGTGTACAGACAGGGACGAGGAGGACGGGAGCGTGACGTAGAAATGGTTAGGAGCCATGTTGCATACTATTTAAGCTTCATTATTGCATCAGCTTTTATATAGGTGTTGAAGCTTTCTGGGTACCCTAGCCATTTCACCAGGTACATTTTTCTCCTTCCTGAACCTTTGCTTCCTAAAATTTTCTCAATTTTAAACACATTTTTTTCTAAATTAAACGCAACTTTCTGCAATTCCTCGCGGTAAAAACCTCCTGAGATTTCTTCCCCATTCAAATCTTCAATGTAATACATCATTATCTCACCTTTAGGTCTCACAGCCCTAACTTTAAAAATCTCGCGTGTCCATCCTTGCTCAAAACCCTTTGCGAATTTATTCCCCGAACGCGACAGCCTTACATAATCATTGATTTTGAAGCGCGCAGAGTGTGGTGGTGGTGGTGATCCATCTCTTCTCGGGAGCGTACCTCTTTCTAAAACTTCGTTAGGTGTTGTCCCAATCGTGCGATGGTGTGAGCGGTTGTAGGATGATGCCAATGATTCCAGAATGTCTAGAAATCTGTATGTGTTTTTATGTGTAAAATAACGGTGCATGCGTTCATTTATGGTGCGCTGAACTCTTTCAGCTAAAGAAGCCTTATGTATAGAATTGGTTGTGTAATAGCTGATATTAAACTCTGTCAACATGTTCTGAAAAGCACGGCCTATAAATTCCTTCCCCATATCCGTACAAAAATAGCCAGGGACCCTGTTTTCTTTTAACATTAGCGTTTTGGTGGCTTTAGCAACTGTTTCAGGTGATTTATTTTTCAGAGGAACTAGCCACAGATATCTAGAGAATACGTCTATTATGAATAGAATGTAGCGGTAACCATCGTTATACACAGAATATCTTTGCATGTCTGTTAAATCTGCTTGCCAAATAGAATCAATCGAGGAAGCCGTTGTCTTGGCTGTTTTAAACCTTTTTCTCACAGGCTTATGAAGCGTATAAGCGTCCTGCTCCCTCAAAAATCTTTCAACATCTTTTTTTCCTACTCCGTAAACACTTCTGTACAGTCTATCTACGCCGCCGTAAGAGGATGGGGTAGAAATGTCATAATAGCGTTTGGTTAATGCGTTAGCCATTTGCGTATTTTAGAGGCACGTGGGTAGGGTTGGTTTAACCTCTTCTTGCTCCTCTTGAAAGGTGTTACCGCCGGGGGTGACGGTGCCTTCAATTGTGTCACAGGCGTTGCATGTTCCAAGTCTTTTAACCTGTTCAAATTTCCTATCAACGTTTTAGGGACATTTATTTGTTGTAGTCTTGCTTTAATATGCTTCCATCCTGATGGTGATGGCCTATCCCACTTTCTCACCAGATCATGGACAATGTCTACGATATTCGATCCCTGTACCTTTGATCCTTCCACAATGATCTCCCCTGTATCGGTCCATTGTATGGCGGGATCCTCATTCAATAGATTATAAAGACTTAAGTCTTTACTCCTCAATGTAAGTGGGAGGGTATTTTTTAATACATGTTCGATATGTTGTGTGGGTAATCTTTTTGGTTGGTCAGCTGTGTCGTCGGGCACAGATCCTATGTCGCCATCGTCCCCCGTGCTGTGCCTAATAACCACAGGAATCTCTGTAGGGCTCTTATAATTTTCGTACTCGTGAAGAAATTTCTGCAGAGCTTCTTGGTATAAGATTCTTTTCTCATCAGGTGTTTTTTCACTGTTTAATAGGGCTAACAATTCGCTTTCCATTCTTTTAAGTCTGCTTTTACAGGGATCTAGATACGTGTCTGAATTCCTTTGCAGTGAAGCGTACACCTCGTGGGGAATCACTACCACTTTCTTCATTATATTAATCTAGTCAGTAAAGGACCCAAAACTGAAAATAAGATGGGGAAATGACCCTCCTGTTTGTACAATAATTCGTTTTTTCTTCGCTACAGTTTGGCTTTTACGAGCGAGTGCACGTATTATGTTCTTGTAGCGGCGTAGGCGAGCCTTCTGATGGGTTTTCATTGATACATTGCAATTTATAACGTTAAGACAGATTTCACAGATGCATTTTAAAAAGTCGGCATCGATATTTTTAATAAACATCTGCTGCAATGCCTGGGGCAGTCGATGATAGATTTTTATTAATTCACGGTATTTCTTTAGGCTCTTTGTCATTCTGGAATATACACCGTTTCAGGCTCGTTTGGAAATATATTCGTTCGCAGAAGCACTCTAAACGTATTTCGCGGATGAAGGTCGCAAAGCAAATATCCGTAACGCGTGCTTGTAGCTTCTTTATAAACTTCCAAAAACTCCTTACGCTGATTCGGGAACATTTGATCGGCTAATACCCCAATTTGTGATACATCTCTACGTTGCGCGAATAAGACTAGATATTGCGTATTTAACGACACATCGCGCATGTATCTATTTTTGAAAAATAGATTCTGATTGATGAAGAACACGCTTATGTTAAGATGGTGGGAGAATACTGTAAATGTCTCGGCAAACGTTTTATCCATCTCCAACATGAGATCGTCAATTACAATGATTGTATGTTCATTTCCCTTTAACGAATTAACGTCATATACGCCTTTGTGGAACAAAATATCATCTTGGTACTCGTTGAACACTGATTGATACGTTGAATAGCACCATATAACTTTACGCACAAATTTCGAGAACATCTCTCCCTTTTCTTTAATGATTTTAAGCATAAACACAGTTTTACCACATCCTGTAGGTCCAGATATAATACATGTGGATGGGCTCGTGAATCTGAATTTTTCTACAGAGTCCATTTCTAACACGTCACACTCCTAAGTGGGTCATTTACAAAATATTACAAATTTTGAGTGCTGTTCCTTATATTTCTTCTCCCACAGAACCGTGAATGACGATGAGGTAGAGCAGCCCATCATTACGGATGACCTCGACGACAGTGTAGTTGTGATCTCCTTCCCTGCCAACGAACCCTCACCAGCGACACCGGTAGCACGTCCAAAGCGGAGGTATGAGAACCCCGCGTCAGGTATAAAGCGCCCGAAATACGAGCCTGTTGCAGCGGTAATAGATCCCCAACCCTCAACCTCTTACGCAACAAGCCCCCCAGCAGCACCTCCCGCTAATATATCCCCTTATTCATCCGCCGCCCCCCGTTCTGTTAAGTCTACAATAATAGAGCCCCAACCCTCAACCTCCTACGCAACAGGCCCCCCAGCAGCACCACCTTTCGCTAATATAGCCCCTAATATAGCACCATATAACTTTACGCACAAATTTCGAGAACATCTCTCCCTTTTCTTTAATGATTTTAAGCATAAACACAGTTTTACCACATCCTGTAGGTCCAGATATAATACATGTGGATGGGCTCGGGAATCTGAATTTTTCTACAGAGTCCATTTCTAACACGTCACACTCCTAAGTGGGTCATTTACAAAATATTACAAATTTTGAGTGCTGTTCCTTATATTTCTTCTCCCACAGAACCGTGAATGACGATGAGGTAGAGCAGCCCATCATTACGGATGACCTCGACGACAGTGTAGTTGTGATCTCCTTCCCTGCCAACGAACCCTCACCAGCGACACCGGTAGCACGTCCAAAGCGGAGGTATGAGAACCCCGCGTCAGGTATAAAGCGCCCGAAATACGAGCCTGTTGCAGCGGTAATAGATCCCCAACCCTCAACCTCTTACGCAACAAGCCCCCCAGCAGCACCTCCCGCTAATATATCCCCTTATTCATCCGCCGCCCCCCGTTCTGTTAAGTCTACAATAATAGAGCCCCAACCCTCAACCTCCTACGCAACAGGCCCCCCAGCAGCACCACCTTTCGCTAATATAGCCCCTAATTCATCCGCCGCCCCCCGTTCTGTTGAGGATGCTATAACGCTGGAATTGGTGCGATCCGCAGCCCCCACCCCAGCCTTGACTAGAAATCGGTATAGAGTCAGGGTCGACCCTAGAGTCATGTATAGCAATGGAATTGAGCGCGGGTTACGCCGGGTTGTACAGCATATTATAGAGTTTGCTCTTCAGAATCGTGACGAGCGTGAAGTCAGGACGAGTCTGTCCTTTGGATTCGGGTCAGATGACGGTGATGTAGACGATTATTGGGTGATAGTGCCATTTAGACGTTTGGCGGCTGAAGATGTAGAATATATAGGGCGTATAATGCAAGCCGCCCAAAGTAGTATAGCCTTCAATATGGACAACTTCACGGTAAATATTGACCATGTATACCGTGTTGCGGGTCATAGTGCCATACCGTATACTCTTAACTTCAATTCTCCGACTATTTACCGAAAGCATATAAACGTCGATCGTGGTTGCGGCTTTATAGCAGTACTCTTAGCACGTATGTTTACTGTACAAAATACACGAACTCAAAAAATTTGGTTGCTTACAGTCGTGGAGCGTGCCCGTAAACTAGCTTTATACTGTGAACTTGAATTTGACTGTAATATGGGTCCTGAAGAGCTGAGAAGGGTAGAACAGGAAATGAATGTCCGCATAGTTGTGTTTGGGTTGGATGATCGTCGTAGGACTGTGTATGTTTTTAAAAGCTGTGTGAGAGATCGTACAAGACCCCTACTTATTTTAGGATTGTCAGGAACAACGTATCTCCCCATCCGTAATATAAGGGGGCTTTACGCTAGTTATGACAAAAGTCGAAAATATGGGAGACATCATGATTTGTGTAAGGGGTGCCTCGAGTTTGCGGATGATATAGTGAGACATTGTAAAGAATGTCACATGGTATGTGAGCAGTGTAAAAGCACCAAATGTGAAAGCCGTGTAGTTGAAGCTGAGAAGAGAGACTGTGATGTGTGTAGACGCACATTTTTCAATAATATCTGTTTTGATTTCCATAAATCAATTGGCACGTGCAGGAAAATGAGAATCTGTGAATGTGGTATGTTTCACACAATGGATAATTGGGGGAAATTTAAGCACAAGTGTGACATAATTCACTGTCCTATATGCCAGGAGGAATATAAGGCGGATGGAGTAAAGCATGTATGTTATATGAAAGATGCTAAGCCTAAAAATAACCCTTGTATAACTGTATACTACGATATAGAAACATATACGAACGCTGAAACCAAAGAGGTAATTCCACATTTACTTGTGAGCCAGACCATCTGTGATGAGTGTATAGGTATCGAATGTGACGAGTGCCCCAAATGTGGTAAACGGACAAACGTTTTTAAAACGAATGTCCGCGATAGTCCTGTGAAACTATTTGTGTCCTATATTGTCAAGTTAGCCGACAAGTTCAAAAAAATGACTGTGTATATTCTCGCCCATAACGGGGCAAAGTTTGACACGCAGTTCCTTTATAAGGAGTTGCTTGAACACGAATCCTCTGAGATATTTACAGGTGATCCATTGAAAAGAGGCAACAAATTAATACAGATGCAGATAAGAGGCAATGTACAATTTAAAGATACTTTATTATTCACACCTTGTAAATTAGCAAAGCCACCCAAGGTGATGGGAGTAGCAGCTGAAGTTTCCAAAGGATACTTCCCTTACACTTTCCTCACCAGCGAGACTTTAAACTACGTAGGCCCACCACCCCCAAACATTATTTTGACTGTATGGATGAACGTGAAGACTTTGATCGATACTACGACAGTTTTAATGAAAGTAACCCTTATAATATAGCTGATGAATGTGAGCGTTATTGCGTGAATGATGTGCGCGTGCTTAGAGTATGTTTCCAGGCCTTTAGAAGGATGTACATAGCCCGTTTCAAATGCAATCCACTGCAAGTCGCAACCACCATCGCATCATTATGTTTTACGGTGTTCAAGAATAACTTCATGCCTAAAGACACCTTAGCCATTATTCACCGAAACAACCCCCGCAGTTACGGGCACAAGGCTATTTACTGGCTCATACACCTACAGCAACAGACAGGTGTATACATAAAGCACGCCCGCAAAACGGGTGAAGTACCCATTAAGATTAATGGACGTGTTTTTTGGGTTGATGGGTTAAGTGAAAACCGTGTCACTGGTGTGAAGACTGTGTACTCCTTTAGCGGTTGCTGGTGGCATGGATGCCCCCGTCCTGAGTGCGGAATCACCGGAGATATCCACGGTAGGTCTCCTGCCGACTGTCTCGCATCAACCCGCACCCGCGATCAACTTATAGGATCACAGTTCACTCACAAAGTCTTGTGGGAGCATGAATATGATGCACGGATGGAGACAGACGAGGTGTACCGTGAGGAAATAAAAACGATCAAGCGTTCAATGGTGCTGGATCCTCTCAAATGTGGTGATAGCTTGTTTGGAGGACGTACAAATCCTTTCAGACTTTACTTTCCACCTACGGAGGGCGTGAAGCTCCATTACTACGATTTCTGTTCTTTATACCCATACGTGATGAAAAGCAATCCGTACCCCGTGGGCGCTCCTGAGAAACTGGTGGGACCTAGCCTACCCTCAGGGCCGGATTAAGACCTTTAGAGGCCCTAAGCACTTAAAAGATTTTGGTGCCCAATATATATGTAATTCAAAATATAAACAAAAATAAACCATAAAATAAAATTTTATTTTTTGAAATGAAACAAAACTTACAGTAAGATGGAAAATAATGTTTATTTTTGTATACTTCCACTTCATTTATATTTGAAAAGTTTTCTCCTACTTTTTTTAATTGCAAAGTCTTTGATCAGATCCTCAAAACTAATCTTACGTAACACATCTGCTTCTATACTTAGTAGAGATAAGGCATCCAGCCTGCCTTGTTGCATAGTTGTTCTGTTGGTATTTTTAATATACTTCAACTGAGAAAATGAACGCTCAGCTGAGCAATTTGTGACCATTAATGTTAAAAATATACGAAAGGCAATTTCTACATTTGGGAAGGCACACTCAATATTGTCTTCTACAATTATTTTATAAAGTTCAGCATGACTGAATCTTGTTTTTACATTTTTTTTGCACTGAACTTATGGCGCACATATGAGTGAAACTGCTGAAGCTCAGCAGAGAAATTAGTGTTCAAGTCCTCTGGGTAAGCATCAATCATCTTTTTACAACCCTGAGAATACCTTTCAATTTCAGTAGATGATGAAGTGGTGACATTATGTGGCACATCACTTAGAAAAGAAAATCTCTCTGCTATTTCTTTGTATATCTCTCCTCTTCTTCTCATCTCAGTTTCAAGTTTGTCAACAATTGTGTAAAAGGTGGTGATAAGAAATTTATCTCTGGCATTCAGATATACTTCTGGTGCATCTCCGTCATTGGGTACCTTCTTTCTGATACGTTTGCGAGTTTGAGCTGCCTTGTAATCAACATCTGGTAGCATTTCCTTTGTAGCTGCTTCATATCTTTCAAATTCATCTCGTGAAGTGCACAGTTGGTCAGCTAATGATCCATACAGATCTGCACATGTTTTTAAGTTCACATCCTTATTCTGTAGAACTTTGCTTACTCTATGAAAATTTTGCAAAATCTCATCCCAAAAATTCAACATAAAAACGAATTCTAGCTCTTGCATCTTATTTGCAATATTATTTGCTTCTCTTCTAGTGTCTCCCTTTTGTGACTGGTCTTCAGCTATACATTCTAACGCTTCTAAAATTTTAAGGAAAGATTTCAAAATTGCTGCTGTTGCCATAGCATGTGCCTCCCATCTGGTATCAGAGAGGGATTTTAAGACACTTTCATTTCCAATACAACCTTTAAGAATTTCCCACCTGCTGGTTGAGGCTAAAAAAAAGGTATAGAGCAACTGCACTGTAGAGAAGAAATTAACCGCCTCTTATACCTAAGTACAACACTTAACTGATCGATATGTGATAGATCTGGTGTTGAATCAACTGACAAACTAAAATAACCAGAAGATTTTACTTCGTCAACAATGAGTGCGTGGACCTTTTGAGCCATTAGTTGAATGAGTTCCTCACAGGTGGTTTTGGACAGGTAAGAATTATTTCCTTTGTCAGAATTTCCATATTTCAAAATGTGACCTGCTAAAAATGGATCAAACCGGCTTATGAGCTCAAGCAGCCCTAAAAAATTCCCATTCTGCAATGATCCAAATCTTTCTTCTGTTCCTCGAAAAGACAAGCCACGTTCAGCTAACGTACAAATAACAGCTATGACACGCCTCAAGACATGTTCCCAGTAATCACACTCTTCCTGAATTTGTTTTTCCAACTGTTGTCCCAACCCCGCACCTTGTCTGCGAGTTAAGTATGTTAGCATAGAGTCTCGGTGAGTAGTGCTTTTTTCATGATGATCAATTACAATAGTATTTCGCCAGTCACTGAACCCTTCTCTTATAACAAAATGTGAGACATTTTTAGGAGCAAACAGTTTACAAACATAACAGTAAACTGATCCTGTTGATGGTGAATACAATAACCACTCTCTCTTGTATTTCTCACCATTGGCTTTTGTCCCAACGAAAAGTTTTTGTGAACAGTATCTTGCTGGTTTGCCACTACTGAAATGCCGGTAAGACTTGTCAAATGGCCCATTGTGGTGTTGACAGTCACTGGGTCCACAAGCAATCCAATAAGCCACATCATCAGCAGAGAAATCAAGCCACAACCCTGGATCTTTTGCTATATTTACTTCATCTTCTGCAGACTGATTCATTTCACCACCATCACCATGGTCCACTAAACTTTCATTTTCAGCAATTATTTCAACCCCAGAATGTCTTGTAAAGCAACTTGAATCAACATTTGCAGTAGAGGTATCAAGAGAATTTACAGGCAAAGTGAGATCAGTAGTGAGACATGTGGTAGATGAACCTGCTTGTGACACCTCGGTGATTCCAACGTCATCATATTTTGATTTTGAAGTGATCAAAGTGGTATTTGTGTCCACTTCTGATGACGGAGATTGGTTTTGATTCAGAATCAGTATATCATGTTGACGTTGTGGTCGTGGAACTTGTGTGAAGAAATCAGTCAGCTTTGCAGTCTTGGACTCTAAATCCAAAGTCTTCTCTTGTTTCTCTTTTGATAGTTTTCGCTTTTGTGCACCACTTAACTGAACACGTTTCATCTTGGTTCTTGGGGTCTGTAAAATACAGAAATAAAAAGAATATTTTATTTGTATACTGTATTATGTGGCAATCAACACAGTTACACATATCACAATCTTGGCTTTGTTCTTTTATTCTCAGAAAGACAAAATGGGAACCGTACACAACCAAAGTGGCAATTTAAATATAAGTGGCAATTAAATATAACTCAACCGAAATATCAACTCGAAATGTTGAATACAAATCAAATCGAAAGAAGGAACCAAAAGAAGGAACCGAAAGAAGGAACCGAAACCTATAAAATAAAAATACTTAACATTAGAATTAATAATACGCAATCTATAAAAATATCAATATTAACATTTCACTATTAACGAGCCACATTTTATATTTACATTTATTTATTTATTTAAAACACAATATTTAATTATAGGAAATATGAACATTTGCTTAGGGCCTAAATTGTCCTAACTACGTTTGATGTTATATATACATTACAAATTATTCACTCTGGTTATTACAATCTAAATTCTTTTATACTGTTATGACAATAGATAAATAAATTATAAAATAAAGATACGTGTATGATAATATATTGTTATATATACAAATAAAGTACACTTCATAGACTTACCCTAGAGAAGAAGAGAGAGCAACAGATAAACTTCTTCAACGCTAATTAACTTAGGTCAGTATATCTTATTATTATAATGGCCGTGATAAACATCACTTGATACAACAGCAATATAGAGAGTTTATAGTTTCTTTTATTTTAATATTAATTTATATTACAATTCTATAAACCTAAATCTTTCTGTAAAACAATACCAAATGATTATGTAAAATATATATTTAATATTATATGCACAAATCACACGTTCAGAATAACTTCCTATAGCACACGAAAATATTTAATCTACAGGGTGGGCCGTAAGTTTCCATACATAGGAAAAATAAACATTTTTTTATGGACAACCATTTTTATTTATATAATATGCTCTACATGGTTGCCATTGTTTTGAAAACACATTTCAATACGTGTTCCCCACTGTTGATGAACACGCATTAGCACAGTTGACGTTATGCTTGTAATGGCGTTGGTGATACGTTCCTTTAGATGATTTATGTCTCGTATCTTTTCCTGATACACCATGGCCTTCAAGTGCCCCCAAAGATAGAAATCAAGGGGGGTGAGATCTGGGGATCTGGGAGGCCACTCCACAGGACCACGCCGACCAATCCAAGCATCCGGAAACTGCTGATCCAAATACCGACGCACGTGAAGACCATAATTTAAATTTTCCTATGTATGGAAACTTACGGCCCACCCTGTATATGTATTTTTAATATGGCGCTCAAAGATTTGATATAAACAAAATAATAACGCAAAGCGTAAAGTGTGTGATTACAACGAAATATATTTATTCTCTCAAAAGGGTTGTTGTTCACTACAAATTCAAACAATGAAAAAAAAAAAATACTATATATGAATATATATAATTCAGTTTTCAACAGCTTATAGGCTATACGCCGCGATTATAATAGTATAATAAATCCATGGTAAATCCGACAATGGAAAATTTCTGTGGTGCCCCCCTTCCCTTGATGCCCTAAGCACGGGCTTATTTTGCTTAATGGTTAATCCGGCCCTGCCTACCCTCCATCAATGAATTTTCAAAAAATTTGAATGATCGTTACTTTGGGCTCTCTTTCGTAGACGTACTCCCCCCACGCAATTTATGGATGCCGATCTTACCTGTCGTTATCGACGACAAGCTCATGTTTCCCCTGTGCGTGAAGTGCGCGGAAGAGGATAACGGCGAATGTAACCATATACCCCACCAGCGTAAGATCAGAGGCGTATATACAAGTCCTGAGTTGGCCCTAGCCGTACGCCATGGTTATAGAATACTGAAGATACATGAGGTGTGGAGGTTTCAGAAGCTACCCAACCTTTTCACACCATATATAAACACCTTTTTGAAGGATAAGGTTGAGGCATCAGGGTATCCGCGAGGAGTTGATACCGAAGATGAAAAGTCTGCCTATATTCAACGTTACCGCGACCGCGAAGGTATACAACTTGATCGTGTCCAAATTGTAAAGAATCCTGGCAAGCGCTTTAGTGCAAAGTTGTGTCTAAACAGTCTATGGGGAAAATTTGCGCAGAATGCCGGCAGAGGGAGCATTCATTTGGCACAAAGTTATAGCAATGTCTGGGATTATGCCAATGCGCCCGATAAAGAGGTCATGGAGATCGTAAATGTAGGTAATACTTACGTAATAAAGTACAACAACACTGAATTTGCCACAGATACCTCACTCAAGGGTTACAAACATACCTGTGGCCAGCTTCACAACAGCCTACGCCCGTATAAAACTTTGGGGTCTATTGCATTCTCTTGGGCGGAGAGTATTGTATGCCGATACAGATAGCGTGATATTCACAGAGAGGGAGGGTGAATACATGCCCACTATTGGGGAGTTCCTCGGCGAGCTCACTGATGAGATCAAGGATGAGTATGGGGACAACGCATACGCCGACTCTTTTGCCTCAACAGGACCTAAGACTTATGGGGTACGGGTCAGGGTGGGGGAGGAAATGAAATATATCGTGAAGGCAAAGGGTATTACGCTCAACCATGCGAATCGGGAGGTTGTTAACTTTGAGTCGTTGAAGGATCTAGTATGTTTGGACGATGATGAACAACCTCCCCAACTAATTGTAGGCACCCACAATTTTCGGGCGCAGAAGCTGGGGGGCGTGAAGGAACTTAGGGGTACGAAGGTGTGCCGTAACACCTATAGGAAACGTTACCAGTTACCTGGTACCTATGATACCGTACCCTTTGGAACCAATGATGCTTCTATTGTTAACTCACACGTCTTGTATATAATCGTATCTATTGATTTATTACACGTATTTGTAAATATATATATATAACTTGAATATCTCGTTCATTAAATCGTATTTGTAAAATTGATTTATTACACGTATTTGTAAATATATATATATATAACTTGAATATCTCGTTTATTAAATCGTATTTGTAAATATGTATAACTTGAATATCTCGTTTGTTAAATAAATCATGTTTCAAATAGCGTTTCACTTTCTCCTTTGTGTGTGTGTGTGTGTGTGTGTGTGTGCAGGTGAAAGTTCTAAGCTCCGCCCACTGTAAGACCGTGAGTCATGCTACTATCTGGGAGTCCCTGCGTGGTCAGTCGACCGCAGTAAGCCCGAGAGATCAGACGTGTATTCAGATCAGACGTGTATTCAAATGGCTACCTTTAATATTGCTTGCACAACGTTTACGAAATGGTATTCAGTAAAGTGCCAGGATGTGGTGGATACCGAAAAACTTCCTATTCCTCCCTCCTATGCCTCTTTAAAAACACATTGGATTGTGCGAAGTTCCAAGATGTACAAATACTCTACGGATGTTCTGGTGAGACCGTTGAAGGCTTTCGTTGCACAGACGATGTGCTGAAGTATACTGCAGAGCTAAACTTTATAAAGTCTCACATACACCGTGAAGTAAAAGAAACAACGCGTGCAGAAGAGAAGCAGCAGGTATGGATAATGAGTCTTGCTGATGGGTGGTGTGACAAGCGGTATTACGTCATGCTACACCATGTCGATTACTTATACCCTACGACTGAAAATGTGAATCTCGTGATCATGGACAATCTTAAGTATTTTTATCACTATATTAACGTATATCATGATGAGGCTCGTAGTGAGGTTGTGGCTAGTGCCCTGCGTGAATTTTTAACAGAGTTTAGAGACGAGTATCGTTTGATGGGCAGAAAGGAAAAATATGAACATATGTTCCTCTCAAATAGTGCGCCGGAGTGTGGAGATGTTTAATAAAACATAAAATGTTCCTAGTTCTTATCCAAAATGTCTGGTGCGTAGGCTGGTAGTGATGAAATTAATTCTTGTACCGAAATATGTACAGCAATTCGACTCGCGGTCATACGAACAAGCCTGTGAAAAACTATATAGGGCATTGGGTTGATTGCCTGTTACCCTCATCCGTTGGAAATGTCCAGCAGATTTCAGTGGAGAGTGAACGACAAAAGCCCTATATATTTTCGTTAGAGAGTTATGAATATGTAGGTCTTTAAAGGACCTCTTTATATTTAATTGTTTATGGTAATTTTAGCGTCGGGATTTTAGACACCCTAGAATGAAAATGAAAATGAAATTACCTCACCTTAATTTTGATGGATCATAGTTTACTTCGATGTCGGGCGTTACGATCTTTTTCGGTGTAGGGCCGCCACGATGGAGTTACACGACGAATTAACACTTTGTTACTAATATAGGCAATCACTAATTTACCCTGAAGGAATAGGCCTACCCTTTTACAGTCATTAGGTCTTATATTATAAGGAATTCACACAGAACTTTAGGGAGGACTTTAGACATCCTCCCGTTTAAAGCGTTTACTGTAACATAAACAGCCCTGAGACTATTCCTTTAATATATCTTCATATTTCTGTATAAATTGCTGATTTTGCAAAGGTGTTGACTCTTTCTCCCTTGTTTTTGCATGGGTTAGCGAATGGAAGATTTCGTTTCACGTGAAATAAATGAAGGTTTCACGTGGTTATGCAGACCGACGCCTACATACGGTTTCCATGTATGTATGGCAATCATTTCATTCCCATTAGGCTATGTCAACAATCCCGAGCCAATTTTGTATAGATAATTAATTCAATTAATAATTTATATTTAATTATGAAATAAAGGTATCACATACGATACCATGTTGTGGTTTTTCCATATACTGGGGGGGGCCGGAGAAAAATTTGTTATCGATCAAATTTTTTGATAAACTGTGTGTTTTAAACCATGTGAAATGGATTGAAAAGAATGAAATAGGAATTTAGGAAGAGAAATGTTACTCAAGACCTATTTAAATATAAAAGTTCAAGAGGTTAGCTTCTCAAGTTTGGTTAAAGTTATTTCAATCAGTTCGACTCCCCTTAGGTATAGGAAATTTATGGAATTTAAGTAAAGTTATTAACTTTTGCTCATTATTTATCTGTGTAAATTTTATGTCACCAATTTTTAAATGCTGGTTTACTAATGTTGTTTTGGAGTTTCGTCATGTTTTGTTTTGTTAATGATTTATGTTTTAATTAAAATGACTTCTACGTTGGTGAGTTAATTGAAATGTACTGTACTTCCATGTTATGTTGTTTGGTTGAAAGAGTTTGTACTGTATTCAAACCTCCTACCACTTCAGACTAGTCAATACCCGTAGTTTTAGTGGAGTAAATGTTACTCCTCCACAGGTAGATCTGGAGGGCTTGGGGCTTTGAATCCTGTACTGTTTTTATGCTGTTTGGTCTCTGGCCATTAGAGGCCATAAAACCCTTGTAATAGTTTGGGCTGTGGCCAAGGGGAGGCCACAAAACCCTTGTAATAGTTTGGGATGTGGCCAAGGGGAGGCCACAAAACCCTTAATAGTTTGGTCTGTGGCCATGGAAGGCCACAAGAACCTTGTTATAGTTTGGGTTGTGGCCATGGTAGGCCAAAAACCCTTGTAATAGTTTGGGTTGTGGCCAAGGTAGGCCACAAAACCCTTGTAATTGTTTGGGCTGTGGCCAAGGGGAGGCCACAAAACCCTTGTAATTGTTTGGGTTGTGGCCAAGGTAGGCCACAAAACCCTTGTAATAGTTTGGGTTGTGGCCAAGGGGAGGCCACAAAACCCTTGTAATAGTTTGGTCTGTGGCCATGGAAGGCCACAAAAACCTTGTTATAGTTTGGGTTGTGGCCATGGGGAGGCCACAAAACCCTTGTAATTGTTTGGTCTGTGGCCAAGGTAGGCCACAAGAACCTTGTTATAGTTTGGGTTGTGGCCATGGTAGGCCAAAAACCCTTGTAATAGTTTGGGTTGTGGCCAAGGGAGGCCACAAAACCCTTGTAATTGTTTGGGCTGTGGCCAAGGGGAGGCCACAAAACCCTTGTAATTGTTTGGGTTGTGGCCAAGGTAGGCCACAAAACCCTTGTAATAGTAATAGTTTGAGCTGTGGCCAAGGAAAGGCCACAAAACCCATCTTAGATTACCTATAATTAATTTGCGTTTTATTTGTTGTTCCATTTTTGTTTTTCCTCACTTTTTAATATAAAAGGTGTAGCATTTTATAAAGTCCTCACTCTTTCCAAAATGAAAGGGTGTTGCAATTTAATTTATTTTCCATAGGAAATATTACAATGTTTTGTATATATTTATATACTGTATGTATAATTTTAATTTTGTGATGTTACAGTTCTGCACTTAATTTTTGTGATGTTACAGTTCTGCACTTAATTTTTGTGATGTTACAGTTCTGCACTTAATTTTTGTGATGTTAATGAGTCTTATAAGTTAAATTGCTGAAATAAATTTTATAACCTACACCACAGGTTGAATTATAAATTTAGTGTTTTTAGTTAGAATAGGCCTTGAGTGTAAAGAGTAGGGTCTACTTTGTGAGGTAGGCTTCGTAATTTATTATTATTTATATGTAATGAAAAAGCCAAACATGGAATAAATTCTGTTCAGATGTCAAAATGTTAATTTTATTATTATTTGTTTGTTTTAATTCTGTTTTTGTTATTTTATTCAAGGTTAAGGTTTTCACAGCAAATAACCCTTCCCCACATACGGACCACCATGTGAAAAACTATATAGGGCATTGGGTTGATTGCCTGTTACCCTCATCCGTTGGAAATGTCCAGCAGATTTCAGTGGAGAGTGAACGACAAAAGCCCTATATATTTTCGTTAGAGAGTTATGAATATGTAGGTCTTTAAAGGACCTCTTTATATTTAATTGTTTATGGTAATTTTAGCGTCGGGATTTTAGACACCCTAGAATGAAAATGAAAATGAAATTACCTCACCTTAATTTTGATGGATCATAGTTTACTTCGATGTCGGGCGTTACGATCTTTTTCGGTGTAGGGCCGCCACGATGGAGTTACACGACGAATTAACACTTTGTTACTAATATAGGCAATCACTAATTTACCCCTGAAGGAATAGGCCTACCCTTTTACAGTCATTAGGTCTTATATTATAAGGAATTCACACAGAACTTTAGGGAGGACTTTAGACATCCTCCCGTTTAAAGCGTTTACTGTAACATAAACAGCCCTGAGACTATTCCTTTAATATATCTTCATATTTCTGTATAAATTGCTGATTTTGCAAAGGTTGTTGACTCTTTCTCCCTTGTTTTTGCATGGGTTAGCGAATGGAAGATTTCGTTTCACGTGAAATAAATGAAGGTTTCACGTGGTTATGCAGACCGACGCCTACATACGGTTTCCATGTATGTATGGCAATCATTTCATTCCCATTAGGCTATGTCAACAATCCCGAGCCAATTTTGTATAGATAATTAATTCAATTAATAATTTATATTTAATTATGAAATAAAGGTATCACATACGATACCATGTTGTGGTTTTTCCATAAGCCCATTCACGTATCATCGAGTCAGCCGCCCGTCGAACCAATCCTACCTACCTGCGTGCCTCACACGGCTCATAGTTATCTCAGAGCTTGAACCGAGTGGACGTGCGCTCCTCGAATACGATGGAACTTCCTTTGAGCAGCATTCTCAACGCCTCGTACGATGTGTCCGTGACGAAATCGTTGCGCGTGTTCAGGCGTAATTCCGGTACCATTAGCTATGTACTGGAAACGGAATGTAGACCGACAAACAAACGGGTTTATTTAAGTATCGAGGAGATGAATAGAATCTTCGTGATAGTTGAGAAGTGGAGTGAAGATCGTTATAAAATACCTGCTAACGTAGGTACAAGAAGAGAGCAGATTAGTGACGCACCCTCATACGCCGTTGTATGTACGTTGTGTATAAATAACGATCAGCCGTGCATTGATATACGGCTGATGTGGAAGAATGCTTCTGATAATAACGCTCTTGTTCCTACGCGAAACCGTTTCATCCTCGACAGAATGTTTGAAATCGTCGGATTCCGTAAGCTGAAACCTATATTAGACGCGCGTGTTACGGATATGCTTTATTTTGATACAGTACTTGAATACGCCTACACCGCTCTGCTCGATGGGTTTACCGAGTGTAGGGCTGGTGAGAATGGTCTAGAGCTGGACGTTTATTTAAAAAGTTTAGACTCTTTGAAATACCATGAACTTTGGTACAAAGCAATTGATCGGTACAAGGCTGAGCTCACCTACACCGTTCACCCTGAAGAACTATTTCTTTATATAACGCGCAGTTGTCGTAACGATTTAGAAGATTATTTCAATTGCCGCTATGTTGAGTGAGTTCACGATTGAAAAGCTCGAGTCGGTAGAAATAAACCCTCGATTGGAAAAGCGTGTTTATAAACTTGTGTTTAATAATGTAGCTAACGATGAACTCTTTGTGCGTGCTTTTGATTGTATTCTAGACGTATTTAAAGATGACTTACCAACCGGTTGTAAAGTGGGAACAAAAATAGTACTGAACGATATGAAAGCCCTTCATATCGAATACAGGTTTCCCTATACTTTAAGCAGTGAAATATTATTAGGCCGCATATACTGCGTAATGCAGAGCAATAATGATGTAATTGTAAACTCGATTAAGACCGAGTTTAGTATTTTGAAAAAAAAGTGAAATGTATTTATATATATTTTGCGTGATATTTCCCCTGTACGATTATATGCATATTTCTATTATTATTGAAATGTATATTTATTTCTATTTGAAATGTATATTTATTTTATATACTCGATTAAGACCGAGTTTAGTATTTTGAAAAAAAAGTGAAATGTATTTATATATATTTTGCTTGATATTTCTCCTGTACGATTATGTACATATTTCTATTGAATTGTATTTATATATATTTTGCGTGATATTTCCCCTGTACAATTATATGCATATTTCTATTGAAATGTATATTTATTTCTATTTGAAATGTATATTTTATTTTATATATATCTCCATAATTGTGTGTATATATTTCCTGTACTGTTATATGCATATTCCTCAATTGAAATGTATATTTGTTTTCTATATATTTATAATAAACAGAATGATGCAATGTTGTTTTACTTAATTATATCATGTTACGCCTTCTAAACCAACTTTTAAGAAATATAATAATGTATACAATGGTATTGCGGTATCTGACAACTCAAGCCATTTACAGCCAACTGGCTGATTAGGCGTCTATAATAATGTATACAACGGTATCTGGCAACTCAGTCTTCGATTAGAATTAAATGAATACATGGCGCTATCTGGCAACTCAAGCCATTTACAGCCAACTGGCTGATTAGGAGTCTATAATAATGTATACAATGGTATCTGGCAACTCAGTCTTCGATTAAATATATAGCGAATACATGGCGCTATCTGGCAACTCGAGCCTTCTAAGCCAACTGGCTGATTAGGAGCCTATAAAACAACGCCTACTCGGCTGAAGTCTTAATATGCACTTGGCTCCTGCCAGGTGAACACCTCTCCTCCTCCTTTCTCTCCTCCTTTCTCTCCTCCTTCTTTCTCTTGGGGAATAACGCCGCCTCCAAGTTGCATGCCCCTTGCAACCATGGTTGGCAACAAAGGGCCCTTTGGGGTATTTTTTTCTTTCTTTTTTCTTTTGTTTCCTTTTTTTTGCAACCCCCCCCTTTGCAACAACCCCCATACCTCTTTGCAACATTACATAATAATTTGCAACATTCTTGCACTCTCCCCTTTTTCAGCTATACTACTGACGTTAGCTAATTTGAAGTCTTCAGGAATAATCCCCGTTTCGAGTGACTGATTAAAAATCTTCGTTAAGGGGCCTACGATAACGTCTTTCAAATCTTTCAAATGTCTGGGATAAAAAGCGTCAGGGCCTGGAGCCTTGCTAACTTTTAGCCTATCGATATAATGCGCAATCTCAGCCTCGTAAACAGTTATTTCATCCAAAATAATCTCGCTACTAAATGGAACGATATCGTCCACGTCGGGGACATTATTTACGTCTTCTACGGTAAAAACTGTCGCAAAAAAGTTATTGAAAATACCCGCCATCGCCTGAGAGTCAGTAGCCAAAGCGCCATTAACATCCACTAGAGGGCCTATGTTATCTTTTATCGGCTTACGATTATTTATGTATTCAAAAAACTTTTTTGGATTATGTTTACTATCCGTAGCTATAAGTATCTCTAAATTACGCTTGGCATTCCTAACTGATCTTTTAACCTGACGCCTAAGCTCGATATATCTATTAAAGTTAGCTGCCGTGCCATTGCGCTTACTAAGTCTATACGCTCTATTACGCTGTTTATGAACTCTCCTATTTCCCTAGTCCACCACTTCGGCCTACCATCATTTCTAGCGCGCTTAGGCCTACGAGGAATAAACTCCCTTTCAATATTCCTAAAACTTCCTTTAAACGCCACCCAATGCAAATTTGTGCCATTGCCCATAAATAAGTTATCCTAGTCCACTACTCTCATCCTATCCGCAAAACTATCAAAATTAGCCCTACGAAAATCAGAGACTTCTATTACGTTACTATCCCGAGTGTTTTTTATCGCTAACTTAAACCTAAGAATTTGATGATCACTACATCCTAAACTCTCGCCTACTTCTAAACCTTCGACTATATTCTCGCCGTTCGTCATCACCAAATCTAAAATATTGTCACCGCGCTTTGGTTCGGTAACTATCTGTCGTAAAAAGTTATCGTCCATAAACTCAACCAATCTCAAACCCTCCTCATTACCAGTAAAATTCTCGTAATTAACATTGGGGCAGTTAAAGTCTCCGACAATTATACTATTCCGATTGTCAATAAAATTACCAAGAAGTGAGTAAAATCTAGTATCTGTATCGAGGGGTTGAACGGGAGGTCTATAAACAACAACAAAATTAAAACTAATACTACACGCCCTAACTTCAACACATATCGCATTAATTGCTGTCGGAAAATCTAACTTAACCTCGATAACCCTAAGGGAATTACGAATGTACAGCAAAACGCCTCCACCAAACCTATGTAACCTATCATTAGTAAAGAGTTTAGAACCCGATATATCAAGTTCCCCCAACAAGTCCCGAGTCACGGTATTTAACCAAGTTTCAGTGATAGCAACTATATCATAGTTGCCGGAATAAATTATCGCCTTAAATTCATTTAATTTATTTCTAATACTACGCGCGTTACAATAAAAGACGTTTAAGTTATTTTTTACTACGGGCCCGCGTTTTAAACTATTTATCACGTCGGGCCCGCGTTCCCCGGACCCACAACGTTTAAAGAAGGCTTCGACCTATACAGCTTTCGCACTTTTTCATCTATCAACCTACCTAGCCGAGCATTACCTATTTCATTAAAATGCACCCCCATCTTTTATAAAAAGGCTAGGATCACTGAATTCGGACCACAGCTTTACGAAGGGTACATTTTCCTCAGCACAAATCTCTTCTAATTTGTTATTCAAAAATGTTGTTTTTGACATAATTCTAAGACCCAACCCGTGCCTAGGGGCAATACCTAGAACTAAAGACCTATCTGACCTCGCCTTCAGGGACCTATTTAACCCCCTATATCTCTCTAAAAGGTCAGGCACTCTCGTATCGGGCCTATACGAGTCGTTGCCTCCTACCATCGTCACCAACATTGAGTGACGGGAGGCAACGTCAATCCTATCCACTTCGTCTCTAACTCTGTCAACCCTGGCCCCTGGGAGACAAACCCTCCTCCTCTTGGTTGGATGCCGTTCAACGAACGATGATGACTAAGCTGATTGATGCAGCATTGCTTGTATATATTAAGTTAAGGTGTATATATATCCATTTCATAATTGTAAGGTTAGTGAAAAATTCACTTAATTTAGAGCTAGCATTTTTGGGCTCTTGTGGCATCATTGTTTGGGGCACTGCGTGTCCTTCCTACTCGTTTGTTGAATGCGGCACGTACAGGGCGTGGTCTTATAGAGAGCTCTCTTGCAATTCAATTTGGCTCAGCTGGGATTCTGAACCCAATAAACTAAAAAAGATAACATGGTCCTTCGAAACCGGATTCTAGCCCAAGACTGAGTCAGTGACTATTTTCCGGCAAAGTTCTGATTGTGCAAATTGTAGATCAAGTTAGGCTTGGACGGGTTGAGGATAATTGAGTTAAGGTCCCAAGGTAGAAAGTTTGGTCGCCCAATTGCGAAACTTGGCCGCTCGTCTGTCGTTGTTTTGGGCCTACATTTTTACCGGTTTGGTTAATTTTGGTTTATTATTCGTAGGCGAAGGTTGCAGACTTCAGTGCGCCAGTTACTTGGGTGGAAAATTTGATATTCCATACAATTGGTTGGTCAGTACCCCTATTGAAAAATTTATTATTTAGATTGAGATATATTATTTTTATTTAGGTGTAGTATTAAGGTTAAGTTTACTTTAAATAGACTCGGTAATTATAGAAATAATAATGGCCTATTTAGACACTGTCAACACAGCTACAGACTTTTTCACTGTAGGTTGCAGTGGTTTTCAGGTTAAATTTGGTCAGCAGCCAGATTACTAACTATGGTGAAGCTAAATTCATCAAAATTAATTTAGACTTACCAAAAATGAAGTTGCCAGTTGAACGTTACCCTTTCAGTTTCTAACTGATTCATAAGTTTCATTTAGTTTCCAGGTTTTTAAATTTCGTTGTTGTTTTAGGTTATCGTTTAACACACTGCTAGGTTATTTATTTGTAGGGGCTATTTCCCAGACCTAGGTTTTGCAGGTTAAGTTAGGCTAGGGCTGGATTGCCCTTAAGTTTTTGGTTTTAAAAGTTTAAGGTTTAGAAGGTTTTATTTAAGTTAAGTTAGGGCTATATTGCCTTTAGGTTTTAATAGGGGCTATAACAGCCATTTAATTATTGAGTTAGGGCCGTTGTAGCCCGGTTCGAGTTTCGTCTAGGTACCTAGTTTTTCTCTTACCTTAGTTATTTTCTTTAACTTACTTGCACCTAGTTCTGATAGGCCTCTATTTAGTTAAACATGGGTTTTGATTAATTGCAGTGGTTATTAATTAAGGATACGATTTAATTAAAGGTTGTTAGATTTGAAGGTTGACTCAGTTTCCCGGTTTGGGTAACCACGAGCATTTTAATTTTTTTGAGAAAAAAGGGGCCCGCTTCATGCGGTCAAAAATTTTCAAGACTGGCCAAAGCTCCGTTTGTCTTTGTCCCAGAAACTTTTTTTTTCCTTCTTTTTGTTAATTAGGGAAACCCAACTTCACTAGTTGGTTAGAAACGAGGGTTTTTATTTTTATTTATTTTGTTTATATTTTCTTTGGAAATATATGCGGTTATTTCTAACCACTTTTTTCAACATTCCCCCCAAGGGGAAAAATTTACCCAGAATTGTATTCTTGGGAAATTTTATTTTATTTATTTTTTTTTGAATGAAAATGACATGCTCTTCAGAAAAGTTCCTTTTAGGTGAAATATGAAGATGAAAGCGTCTTTTCTGTAGAACGTTGGTCCTAAGTTATAGCTATTTACAATTATTTACAATTTTCTATTTGTGGTCTTCACAAAGATCCACTCTGTATTTTCCTTTGCAGTTCTTCCCGAAATCTAACTGCAGCTTGTCTTTGTGGTCGGGGTTGAGTAGCGGCAGTAGTAGTGTCAGGAGAATCTACAGTTCCTGATTCCGTGGAAGAATTTTCCAGTTCTTCCAGGTCAATATTTGGCTTATCAGTTATTTCCAGTGGGTATAACCGATATATGTGTCTTCTGGAGAGATGACCATTGGGTGTTTTTACAGTTACGTGCCTGATTATGCCATCTTCATCTGGGTGTAATGTTTCAATTACAGCAATCTTCCAGAAGTATTTGGGATTCATAGAATTTTCATCTAAGAGACATAGTTCTCCTACTTTAGGTTCTTTACTTACTGGTTGTTTGTGTTGTTGGTATTCTTTTTCCCTCAAACTACTCAAATATTCGTATCGCCATCTTTTTTTGATTTCTTGAGATTGTTTAGCTCCCTTATGAAAGTAATCCAGTATTTTCTTTCTTTCTTTGTCCTCTGTTGTTGTCATATAATCAGCATCCACCTGATCGTCTTCATTAACTGCTTCTTGGGTATCATTAGTGGTTAAAAAGTTGAATTTGGTATTGTCATACCCAAAAAGCAACTTGAAAGGAGTTAGTAGATCAGAGGAAGGATCTTCATTTGAATTAACATAAGTGAGTGGTCTTGAATTAATTGTGTTCATTATTTCAAGAACAATTGTTTTTAGTTCAGTTAACGGGATTTTTCTTCCTTTTAGGGAGGTATAGAGGGCTCTTTTGACTAAACCCACCATTCTTTCAGCTATTCCTAAGGTTCTGGGTGAATAGGCTGCTGTAAATTTCCACTGGATACCATGATCAGAGAGGTACTGAGACACAAGAACATTTTGGAACCAATGTTTAAGGTAATCTTCAGATCTTTTGAAGGTGGATTGATTGTCTGAAATCAAAACCTTTGGAAGGGAGTAGTTTAAGGACAAATGGTAGAGTTCTCTTAAAAAGGTTTTAGCAGAAAGGTCAGTGCAGATGTGAAGGCTAGTGAATCTGGTGGCGCAGCAAGTGAACAATAATAAGTAGACTTTCATGAATTGGTTATTCTCATCCTGGACAGAAATTGGACCAACATAGTCAAGGGCAGTTTTTTCAAAGGGTTTTTCATAGCTTAAACGTTCCGTTACTAAGGGTCCAGTAGTAGGCACTTCATAAGCCATGGCAAAGTATTTTTGGCAAAACAGACATTGTTTCAGAACCTTTTTAACTACTTGCCTTATTTTGGGGATCCAGAATTCCTGTCTGAGGAAATTGCATGTGGTAGCTAAGGTTGCATGACTGGCTTTTGCATGACATTCAGTTACAATTAACGTTGTTAAATGAGAATTTTCGGGCAGTAGTACAGGATACCTAGCAGAATAGTTAAGGTTAGTTGCATATTTATATCTCCCCATTGTTCTGACTAACCCTTCTTTGTCAATGAAGAGTTTTAGATTCTTTTGCAGCTTTGTTAGGTCCTCAACTTTTGCTCCTTTATTTAGTTTGTGGATTATTTCTTTTTCTTTTGAGAAATGTTGTTGCTGGACTAATTTTAGCCAGTAATTTGTGGCCTTAGTTTTGTAAGCTGTATGATTTTTCTCCAAGACAGCAATTTGTTCTTCCATTGTCAGGTTACATTTCGGGTTATATTTGTGAGTGCGGAAGTACTTTAAGTTTTCTATGAACCGTAGAACATAGGCAGTGATTCTGACCAGTTTTTTCCTGTTAGAGAATCTTTCCATATTTAACAAGGGAGTTTTTTCATTTATTTCTTTACAAGTTGTTTGACACACATTTATTGTTGTCTGTAAGGTTTCTTGGTGGGGGTTAAAAATTAAGTTGGTGGGCCATTCCATCTCATTTCTCAAAAATGTGGGACCATGTTGGTAAAAGTGAAGAAGTTTTTGAAATTTCTTGAAAGATATTGGTCTGGTGAGTAGGTCTGCTGGGTTGTCTTCTCCTGCTACATGTCTGAATTCCAGGTGATGGTTTAAGTTTCTTGTTGCTTCCTGAATGTCTTTCACTCTGTTTTTTACAAAGATTGATTTCATTTTTAGAGATTTTTGAGCAGTCCAATTTAAAGCCACTTGTGAGTCTGTCCAAATTATTGTTTTGAAGAACTTTTGGTTTTCTGAGTTTTCTTCTAGGTAGGTTTCTTTAAGGTATTCTAGGACTTTGGTTCCTAGGCAGATTGCCATTAATTCCAAGTTACAAATGGTCCAATTTTTTGATTTGGGATTGACTCTTGATTTAGCGTAAATTAGTTCGGATTTTCCATTTCCAACTAGATAGCAACTTACTGCATAACCTTCTTGGCTGGCATCACAAAAGATGTGGAGTTGAAGATTTTCCATGAGAGGTTTGGGATTTTCAAAAGCTTGTCTAGGAAAATTCAGAAATTCCACTTTGTTTATTTCTTTACAAAGTTTTTTCCATTCACGCAGCATTTCCAGTTCTAGATATTCATCCCAATTTTTTTTGGTAGCTGTTACTTTCTGCATGAAGAGTTTTAATTTAAACACTAAGGGTGCAACAAATCCAATTGGATCAAACAATGATTGCACAGAACTTAGTATTTCTCTTTTAGTTTTGGCTTCTGAGTTCAAGTTTACCGTTTTTAGATGGAGTGTATCAGCACTTGTGTTCCAACCATATCCTAATAGTTTTACATTTTCTTTATCTTCGGAAGAGGCTATGTCATGTTTTTCAAATAGTCCTTGAAGTTCTGAGTGATTAGAGGCCCATTCATATAGCTTCAAATTATATTCAATTAAAGTGTTTACACTATAATTGTATAGGTCTTTGAGTTCTGAGAGATTGTTGGCATTAATTAAAGCATTGTCCATGTAAAAGCGGTTAGCTAGGTAGTCTGCCACTTGGTTTTGTTGTTCATTAAATATGTGTTGTAGAGATTGTTGTAGTAAAAATGGACTGCTTTTGTTGCCAAAGGTAACTCTTCTATATTTATAGCAGCTCAGGTTGTTGTCATTTGGAGCCAATTGGGTATTCTTTACCCACAGAATTTTGTGGGCATTGCAGTCAAATTCTGTTTGATATTTAAGTTGTAAATATGCTTTTTGAATGTCCCCAATCATCAAATATTTACCATGCCTTAATTTAATGCACAATTTTGCTAAGTGAGGTAGGAGTGAAGGGCAGTCCTCAGTAGCATCATTTACGGTTATTTCTTCTGGTTTGCTTTTACCCGAGGGATCTACTACAATCCTAACTTTAGTTGTTTGTACCCCAGGGCGAACTACGGGAAAATGAGGTAAAAAATTTCCTGCTTGTCTTAAGTGTTCTGTTAGAGGTACTTCTTCTATTATTCCTTCCTGGAATTGTTGTTCAAGGATGTCTGAATAAGGTTGCATTAAGTTATCTTTTTTTAATTTTTTGCAAGTGGACTTTAACCTGCTAATAGCATAGTTAAAGTTTGGTGAAATTTTATCTTTTTGGTCATTCCATGGTACCTTAACAGACAATCTTTCATCTTCTATTTTAACTTCCTTTTCAAAGTTTGCAATCAGATCTTTTTCTTTGTTTGAAAGTGGTTCATCCCCAGAAATACCCAAGTTTTCTAGTTTGCTAAATTGTGCAATCTGGTGTTCAATTTTTTTTAGATCTTCATTAGAAGTTGTACTAGTAGGTAGCGGGTTGGTAATACAGAAGCTGATCTGATCTCTTATTGGTTCGTTTTCTTTTTCAGGGTAGTAATCTGAAGGGAAACCCAATAAAAGTATTCCATAGGGAGATTTATAACAAGAGGCCGTATGAATCTGATGACTGCTGAGGGCAAAAAGTTTGTGGGTTGCAGCCCCAAAAATTAACATGAAGTCAGCCACTTCATCAGCTTCAAAGTGATCTGCAAGCTGATAATTTAATGATTTTAAATAAGTTTGAAGTTTCAGTAATCCTGGAACTTCATATTTAATATTAATATCATCAATTATGATAGCTTCTATTTCTTGGTAGTTTCCAGGGTTTCTAGAATCCTCCAATTTAATTATAGCTACTTCATAATTTGGTTGTTTCTTGTCGGCTATAAATCCTGTTATGGTTATGGATTCCTCGTAGTGTTTAGTTGGAAGATTTAATTTTTTCACGAGTTCCTTGGTAATGTAGCTGGCTTGACTACAATTATCCAAAAGTGCTCTGCATTTAATTGATTTTTCTGAGTTTCTTATTCTCATTTGCATGGAAGGGATTAATGCTACTTCTTGATCAGTGTTTTTTAAACTTAATAAGTTAGTAACTTGTTTCCCTTGTTTGGAGTTTTCTTTTTGGGTAGCTACTTCCGTACTGGTTTTGGTTTTCTTATCTCCCTCTGGTTTTCCTTTTTGTTTGGTACAAAGGAAGGATAAATGGTTAGAAAACCTACAAAATGAACAGGGTTGTAAAGAAATGGGGCATTCTTTGGCTTGGTGTTTAGATGAGGTACATTTAGTACAATAATTTAATTTAGCAAGTTTTTTCAGTTTATCCCAACTTTCAGGGAAAGAATCACATTTTGAGATTTTGTGAGAGTTTTTCTTACACAATTTGCAGTAAGGTTCTCTCTGGTCAGTATATTGAGCTCTTCTTGAGGATTGTTTTTGGGTAGAAACCGCCAGAGCAGCTGTAGTTTGGCCAGAATACCATGGTTTTCTGGCTGGTTCTGGAGAGAAGTTTCTTTTTTGTTTAGGTATCAAGGTAGTCAACTCACTTTGTTCCAGATCAAAATTAACATTAGCTAAGGTTTTGGTAGCTTCAGCAATTGCTTCTTTAAAATTATTAAAGGGGTCATAGAGTTTAAACCCACAAGTTCTTAAAAATTCCTGAGTTTCTTGAGTTAGTTTATTATAATATACATACAAGAGTATATCTTCTAATTCTAATTTTTGAGTTTGCATTAAATTTATGGTAGAGTGCATATCTGCTTGAAAGTCATGAAGTGATTTAAAATTTTTGGTTATTATGGATTTAGTTAAAAGGGATTTTATTATGGAGAATTTAATTTGGCCTGGTGTTGCATAACAGCCCTCCAACTGCTGCCATGCTTCTTCATAAGAGGTTTTACTTTCTTGCATGCAGTTGATTTGAATGGCAGGGTTTCCACTCAAATGTTGTTTTAGGTAGGCAAATTTCTCTTCTTCGGAAAGACCTATGTTATCATAAATGTTTCTGAATGAGGTCTTAAAGTTTTGAAATTTAGAGGGATTTCCATCAAATGGTAATATTTGAAGCTCAGGAATTTTAGTACTTATTCTTAGTTTAGGTTTGGCTTCGGCATTATTTTCTTTTTTAGTTGTTAATGCTTGTATCATTTGATCTATTTCAAAGTGGTAATAACTATTTTTTTCATCTAGTTCTTCTTGTTTATCCTCTGAGAAGCCTTCGGAACAAACATACATTCTAAGGATTTCCTCGTCTAAATTTTGTAACTTGTCCAGTTGTGAGGACAAAAGCCGAGCATGTGAATTTTTTTGTTCCTCAGTCCAATCATCCCATCTCTCTTTGATTGTAGCTAAAAGTTTAGTAGCTGAGGTTCTGATTGCTCCCCTCCTTTTTACCAGTTTACTAGTTTCAAGTGCTTCCACATCACTTCCCAACCAGGTCTCCATACTTTTTCCACGAGTGGCTTCAGTTTGATTAGCCATTTTTAGGTTTATTATGGGTAGGTAGGTTAGGTATTTTAGGTTAAGTAGGGTAGGTTATGTACGTTTGGTAGGGTAGGTTAGGTTGGTTTGGTAGGTTAGGTAGTTTTTTTTTTTTTTTTTTTTTTTGTTTTTTAGGTTCAGCCAGGTTAGGCTAGGTTTGTTTTTTTAGGTTCAGCCAGGTTAGGCTAGGTTTGTTTTTTTAGGTTCAGCCAGGTTAGGCTAGGTTTGTTTTTTTAGGTTCAGCCAGGTTAGGCTAGGTTTTTTTTTTTTAGGTTCAGCCAGGTTAGGCTAGGTTTGTTTTTTAGGTTCAGCCAGGTTAGGCTAGGTTTGTTTTTTAGGTTCAGCCAGGTTAGGCTAGGTTTGTTTTTTTAGGTTTAACCAGGTTAGGCTAGGTTTGTTTAGGTTGTGTAAAAAATTTAATTCACTGGATTTAAAACTATTGTATCAGAATTAAAAAAAAAAGGGTAACTAACTTCTCGACTGCCCACCCGGGGGCGCCATATTGAAAAATTTATTATTTAGATTGAGATATATTATTTTTATTTAGGTGTAGTATTAAGGTTAAGTTTACTTTAAATAGACTCGGTAATTATAGAAATAATAATGGCCTATTTAGACACTGTCAACACAGCTACAGACTTTTTCACTGTAGGTTGCAGTGGTTTTCAGGTTAAATTTGGTCAGCAGCCAGATTACTAACTATGGTGAAGCTAAATTCAGCAAAATTAATTTAGACTTACCAAAAATGAAGTTGCCAGTTGAACGTTACCCTTTCAGTTTCTAACTGATTCAAAGTTTCATTTGTTTCCAGGTTTTTAAATTTCGTTGTTTGTTTTAGGTTATCGTTTAACACACTGCTAGGTTATTTATTTGGAGGGGCTATTTCCCAGACCTAGGTTTTGCAGGTTAAGTTAGGCTAGGGCTGGATTGCCCTTAAGTTTTTGGTTTTAAAAGTTTAAGGTTTAGAAGGTTTTATTTAAGTTAAGTTAGGGCTATATTGCCTTTAGGTTTTTAAAGGGGCTATAACAGCCATTTAATTATTGAGTTAGGGCCGTTGTAGCCCGGTTCGAGTTTCGTCTAGGTACCTAGTTTTTTCTCTTACCTTAGTTATTTTCTTTAACTTACTTGCACCTAGTTCTGATAGGCCTCTATTTAGTTAAACATGGGTTTTGATTAATTGCAGTGGTTATTAATTAAGGATACGATTTAATTAAAGGTTGTTAGATTTGAAGGTTGACTCAGTTTCCCGGTTTGGGTAACCACGAGCATTTTAATTTTTTTGAGAAAAAAGGGGCCCGCTTCATGCGGTCAAAAATTTTCAAGACTGGCCAAAGCTCCGTTTGTCTTTGTCCCAGAAACTTTTTTTTTCCTTCTTTTTGTTAATTAGGGAAACCCAACTTCACTAGTTGGTTAGAAACGAGGGTTTTTATTTTTATTTATTTTGTTTATATTTTCTTTGGAAATATATGCGGTTATTTCTAACCACTTTTTTCAACAACCCCAACCAAGCAATTCAGTTTATTTGAAAAAAGCAAAATTTGAGTTTGATCAGTTTGGTTAAGTATTTTTGCCAATTCAGCTTATTTGGCATTGAGTGCAATTGTTGTTTGCATTGAAGATGAGTGCAGCTGAATTGAACAAGTTTAAAAAAAGGAGAAGCGCCTACAAAGGTCTAATTACAAAGGTCATTGCTACTATAGATTCTACAGCAAGAGGATTTAAGCTTAGTGACTGCACAGCTTTCCATATTAGAAACTAAAAAGGTTGCTCTAAGCGAAGTAAATGTTAAAATTGAGGCTCTTATAGAAGAGGATGAAATAGAAAATAACATAATTTACTTTGAAGAGATTATTGATGATATAATTAAAGTATGCCACAGAGCAAAAGAGTTTAGCAGCTCAGTTAAAGGAAGTAATTTGAGCAATAATAAGTTTGAAGAAACAGAAGATATTAGTCTTTTGATTGGAGCTGACTATTATTGGGACTTCATCACTGGTAATATTGTTCGTACATCTCGAGGTACAATAGCTATTGAAAGTAAGCTTGGCTGGATGCTACATTGTAGCTATTGCAATGAAATGGAGATTAAAGCTCTTTCTGTTAAGAATGAGTAGAACAACCATGGTTTGGAAAGGCATTTGAAAGCCTTTTGGGAACTTGAATCCATTGGCATAAAGGACAAACAGGAGAAGCAGGCGAGTACAGTGAACAGTGATGTTTTAGAGCAATTTGAAAAAGGGATTGGGTTTAGAGATGGTTGCTATGAAGTTGGCCTCCCTTGGAAGGATTCTTGCAAACCCAGTTCGAACCTTCAGCTAGCTAATAGGAGGTTGGCGACTTCATTGTACAGGTTAAGAAAAAATGAGGAGTTGTTAATTGAATACAATGAGGCCATCATAAGTTATGTAAGGGAGGCTATGCTGAAAGGGTGCAAGGTGAGCTGGTGAGCCAGGAAGCATATTATCTGCCACACCATGCAGTGGTACGGCAAGACAAAACTACCACCAAAGTGAGGGTAGTTTTTGATAGCTCAGCCAAGGAGAAAAGTGGTGTGTCCTTGAATGACTGTTTGGATGTTGGGCCAAATTTAAATGCAGAGTTATTTTCCTTGTTACTGAGATTCAGGTTTGGTAGAGTAGCATTGACTGCAGATGTGAAGCAAGCCTTTTTGCTGATAAAGTTAAAACCAGAAGACAGACATGCAGTAAGGTATCTGTGGGTGGATACGAAAGACTTGTTGGAAAATGAACCTAAGGTTCAAGCATATAGAATGAAGTCAGTGTTGTTTGGCCTCAGCTCTAGTCCATCTCTGTTGGCAGCTACTATGCAGTACCATTTTAAGAAATATTCTGAAGTCTATCCTAACACTATTGAACACATGAGAAAAAAATTTTATGTTGATGATTTGCTGTGTTCCGTGGATAATACAGAAATGGCTAAACAGATATTTATGGAGGCTAGAGCTATAATGAGGGAGGCTGGCATGGAGCTTAGAAAATGGCAGACCAATCCTTCTCAATTACAAGAGTTTATGAGTCAGTCCTGTGTAGGACCTGATGCAACAGAAAGTATTGAGGATTCTGGTATTAAGGAGTTGTGGGGAATAGACACAAAGGTGCTAGGCATTGTTTGGCAGCAAGGAGAGGATTTGTTTACCTTCAATGGGAAATCTTTAGTAGAGCTGGCTGAGAATGAGACAAGGTGGACAAAACGTACAGCTCTTAGTTTGGCTTCGAAGGTCTTTGATCCTCTTGGATTCCTGGCTCAATTTGTGATAAAGTAAAAAATTTGGTTTCAGAGCCTCTGGGAAATTGGACTTGGTTGGGACCAAGAGTTATCTGATCATATGGTGGTAAGGTGGAAATATTGGTTCAAAGAATTGGCACATCTTGGAGACATTGAAATCCCAAAATGGTACTTTGGAGAGTTGAACAATAGTCCAAACACTTTGGAGCTGCGCATCTTTTTTGATGCAAGTGAGGAAGCCAATGCAACTTGTATTTATATAAGAGGCACATTCAAAGAGGAAGTAAGTTGCAGGTTGGTTGCTGCAAAGAGCAGAGTAGCACCTTTGAAAAGGTTTTCTATTCCAAGGTTGGAATTGATGGGGTGCAGTTATTGCTAGTTGGCTTGCAGTCACAATGCAAAAGTCTTTGGCCCTTTATGAAATTCCAAGCTATTATTGGACAGACTCCACTGTAGTTTGGCACTGGGTAAGAAGCCAGGCAAGGAAATGGAAACTATTTGTTGCCAATAGGGTGAAGGAAATTCAAGCACACACAGATCCAAAGCAATGGAAGCATTGTCCAGGCACCGAAAACCCAGCTGATTTACCAGCACGAGGAATTTCGGTGAAAGATCTTGCACAGTCAAGTTTGTGGTGGAATGGGCCAGAGTGGCTAACACTTGGAAGTGAAAACTGGCCTTCTAATCAGCCTGTTGTAGGAGAATGCTAGGCTGAAGAAGCATGGGTGCGTGAGATGAGAAAATGCACTGTGAACAGTTGTCATGTTATGCAGCAGGACCCCATATTGAGGCTTGAGGACATTACCAGTCTGAAAAGGTTGTTAAGAGTGACAGCATGGGTATATAAATTTACAAACAACATTAAGGGAGAAACGAGAAACAAGAAGGGAATGAATTCTGAACAGTAAGGAGATTCAGCAAGCCAGGCAATACTGGGTGCGTGACACGACAATTGGGCGCAGGACAATTAAGCGCAAGACAAAAGAGCGGAAGCAAATAAAAATTGGATAAAAGAAACAAAATAAGCTTGAACAAATATTTATTAAGGATGTTAAAAAACAATATTTATTAAGGATGTTAAAAATAATGTAGTTAGGTTAGGTTAGGTTATTGTTTTGCGCAAAAACAAAAGAGCGCAAAACAATTGAGCGAGAGCAAGCAAATAAAAACGTGACAAATATTTATTAAGGATGTTAAAAATAATGTAGCTAGGTTAGGTTAGGTTAGGTTATTGTTTTGCGCAAAAACAAAAGAGCGCAAAACAATTGAGCGAGAGCAAGCAAATAAAAACTGGATAAAAGGTTAGGTTAGGTTAGGTTATTGTTTTGCGCAAAAACAAAAGAGCGCAAAACAATTGAGCGAGAGCAAGCAAATAAAAACTGGATAAAAGGTTAGGTTAGGTTAGGTTATTGTTTTGCGCAAAAACAAAAGAGCGCAAAACAATTGAGCGAGAGCAAGCAAATAAAAACTGGATAAAAGAATCAAAATAAGCTTGAACAAATATTTATTAAGGATGTTAAAACAACAATATTTATTAAGGGTGTTAAAAATAATGTAGTTAGGTTAGGTTAGGTTAGTTTATTGTTTTGCGCTCTATTGTCTTGAGCTCATTTGTCTTGCGCTTAATTTTCTTGGCTCTCAATTGTCGGCGCTCATTTGTCCTGCGCTCATAAGTCGAGGTAGCTACCTGGTGGTATATATGCAGAAGGAAAAACTTGGTGAAGAGAGGGAACTGCTCACCAGCAGTCCATTACAGGTTCTGCCAACACATTCTGCTTTCAAGGGTTTGGATGTGTTTTTGGATCAGGACTTATTGAAAGTAGGAGGTAGACTACAGTTTTCTGGGCTTCCAGAGGAGAAAAGACATCCAATTTTGCTACCTTCTGGGGGCGCTTTGTGGAACTTTTGATCCTGGATACTCATCATAAGTTGTTACATGCTGAAGTTAGAGAAGTGATAATAAAGATCCGACAACAGTTTTGGATTCCCAAAATTAGACAAGTAGTAAAAAAGGTCTTGCATAAATGTGTGGTTTGCAAGCGTTGGAGTGCAAAGCCTTATTATGAAAAGGTGGTTCCACTTCCAAGAGAACGATGTGTCTATACTGCCCCATTTGATGTAGTGGAAGTAGACTTCGTAGGTCCAGTCTATGTGCATGAGCAAGGGGAGTCTAACAAAGATTATATATGCCTTTTCACATGTGCTACCACCAGAGCAATCCATTTGGAGTTGGTAAGCAACTTAAGTCGTGATGTATTTCTTTTGGCCTTTAAAAGGTTTGTGAACAGAAGGGGTTTCCCAAATAAAATCATATCGGATAATGCAAAAACCTTCAGAAAGGCTGCAAAGGAACTCCAAGAACTTTGGTCCTTGCTGGAAGAGGAGGGATTCCAATGCTACTTTTCACACCATGATTCATGGGATACAATGGGAGTTTATTGTTGAGAGCACCATGGTGGGGAGGATATTGGGAAAGGCTAGTGAGACGTGTAAAGTGTCCACTGTTAGAAAATCTAGAAGAGGAAGGGCCATTGTTGTCCCAAGGCGATATGATGACTAAGCTGATTGATGCAGCATTGCTTGTAGATATTAAGTTAAGGTGTGTATATATATATCCATCTCATAATTGTAAGGTTAGTGAAAAATTCACTTAATTTAGAGCTAGCATTTTTGGGCTCTTGTGGCATTATTGTTTGGGCACTCTTGTGGCATCATTTTTTGCGGCGCTGCGCGTCCTTCCTACTCGTTTATTGAATGCGGCACTTACAGGGCGTGATCTTATAGAGAGCTCTCTTGCAATTCAGTTTGGTTGTTTTGATGCAAGATTGTTGCATCGTGCAATGGTGCAGGTTGTGTTGTTGTTGCAAGGTTTAGAAAGAAGACCATAAATAGTGCCCCTTTTGTTTTTTTATATCTTAATTTTATGCAACTGAGGCCTAAGGTAGGCCCACATCGAGTCAGCAACCCTGAGGTAGGACCTAATAGGACCTCCAAGTCCGTAAGTTTTTAGTCTAGCTTAACTTGGGCTGTTGGTTAAACTGGCCCTTCAGAGCTTGGCCGTTCACGGCTCAGCTGGGATTCTGAACCCAATAAAATGAAAAAAGTTAAAAAAATAACATGGTCCTTCGAAATCCGATTCTAGCCCAAGACTGAGTCAGTGACTATTTTTCAGCAAAGTTCTGATTGTGCAAATTGTAGCCCAAGTTAGGCCTAGACGGGTTGAACATAATTGAGTTAAGGTCCCAGGGTAGAAAGTTTGGTCGCCCAATTGCGAAACTTGGCCACTCGTCTGTCGTTGTTTTAGGCCTATATTTTTACTGGTTTGGTTAATTTGGTTTATTATTCGTAGGCGAAGGTTGCAGACATCAGTGCGCCAGTTACTTGGGTGGAAAATTTGGTATTCCATATTGGTGGTTAGTCAGTACCCCACCCAGCAATTCACTTTATTTGAAAAAAGCAAAATTTGAGTTTGATCAGTTTGGTTAAGTATTTTTGCCAATTCAGCTTATTTGGTATTGAGCCCAATTGTTGTTTGCATTGAAGATGAGTGCAGGTGAATTGAACAAGTTTAAAAAAAAAGGAGAAGCGCCTACAAAGGTCTAATTACAAAGGTCATTGCCACTATAGATTCTGCCATAGAGCAAGAGGATTTAAGCTCAGTGACTGCACAGCTTTCCATATTAGAAACTAAAAAGGTTGCTCTAAGCGAAGTAAATGTTAAAATTGAGGCTCTTATAGAAGAGGATGAAATAGAAAATAACATAATTTACTTTGAAGAGATTATTGATGATATAATTAAAGTATGCCACAGAGCAAAAGAGTTTAGCAGCTCAGTACAGTTAGAGACCAGGTCTAATAATGAAACACAACCCTCAACAAATGGTGTTTGTCAAGTTAAGGTTAACAGATCTGCAGTTCAATTACCGAGGCTTGTACTCAAAACATTTTCTGGGAGTATTCAGGAATGGCAAGGATGGGCAGACAGTTTTCAATCAGCAGTTCATTCTAGTCAAGTGTTAAGTGCGGTGGAGAAGTTTAATTATTTGCAGTCCATCTTGGAAGAGGAGGCAGCAAAGACAATAGCAGGATTAGCATTAACAGAGGCTAATTATAATGTGGCTTGGGATATATTAAAGAAACGGTTTCGTAAGCCAGAGATCTTAATTAAAAGCCACCTCCGCGAACTTTTAGCTATACCTCCTGTTAATAATCCCAATAGTGTCAAGGAGTTACGGCAGTGATATGATGAATTTGAAGTTAGAACTAGGTCCCTGAACAACTTGGGTGTAGGAATGGAAAGGTATGGTATAATGTTGGTCACTATACTGGAGTCTAAATTGCCTAGTTCAATTTTGCTTGAATTAAGTAGGGGACACTCTACAGAACATGTGTACATTCCCCTTCAGCAGATGTTAAGTCTTTTAACACAAAATTAGCAAGACGAGAGGGAATTGAGTTTCCACAGTGAGATGTTAAAAACGGGGACAAAGGCAGGTACAGCACCAAAGTTTTTACAAAAAGGATTAGCCCAGGTACAGTGTCAGCTCTACATGCATCATCTGAGAATAAATTAAAGCGAATCAAGGAATGCATATTTTGCGAAGGCAACCACAAGTCATATAAATGTGAAGTGGCTGAGGCTTTACCTTTTGAGGAGAGAAAGGACAGGGTAACTAAGTCCACAGCATGTTTTAAATGTTTTTTGAGAGGTCACAGAGCAAGGTTTTGTAAGTTTAAAATTTTGTGCAAAAAATGCCATGGCCGGCATCAGCCATTATTTTGTGAAAACACTCCTAGTAGGCCTACCCTAGAAGTAGAGACATCAGTGGCACATGCCACTGCTATGAAAGGGAGTAAAAGTAAATGAGGATTATTGCAAACAGCTGCAGCATTATTAATTGGGAATGATGGAGAAGCTACTGTAAGAGTGTTGTTTCAAAGTGGTAGCCAGTGTAGCTTTATCAAGACCTGAATTTCCAGAAAATTTAAGTTTAAAGAACTTAAGAGGGAAAATTTAATAATTTCTGGGTTTGGGGGTTCCGTTCAAAACCGAACCAAAGTTAAGAAGGTAGAAGTTCTGGTTAAGGGGTTGTTACCACAAGGTCCCACTATGAAGGTCCAAGCTGTAGAGATTGAGCAACTTTGTGCTCCAGTCACTACTTGTTTAGATATGGCATGTGTCCAAGAATTGCGAGATAAAGGAAGTAATTTGGGCAATAATAAATTTGAAGGAACAGAAGATATTAGTCTTTTGATTGGAGCTGACTATTACTGGGATTTCATCACTGGTGATATTGTCCGCACATCTCGAGGTCCAGTAGCTATTGAAAGTAAGCTAGGCTGGATGCTACATGGTAGCTATTGCAATAAAATGGTGGTTAAAGCTATTTTTGTTAAGGTTCAGGACAACAGCCATGGTTTGGAAAGGCATTTGAAAGCCTTTTGGGAACTTGAATCCATTGGCATAAAGGACAAACAGGAGAAGCAGGCGAGTACAGTGAACAGTGATGTTTTAGAGCAATTTGAAAAAGGGATTGGGTTTAGAGATGGTTGCTATGAAGTTGGCCTCCGTTGGAAGGATTCTTGCAAACCCAGTTCAAACCTTCAGCTAGCTAATACGAGGTTGACGACTTCATTGTACAGGCTAAGAAAAAAATGAGGAGCTGTTAAATGAGTACAATGAGGCCATCCTAAGCTATGTAAAGGAGGGATATGCTGAAAGGGTGCAAGGTTAGCTGGTGAGCCAGGAGGCACATTATCTGCCACACCATGCAGTGGTACGGCAAGACAAAACTACCACCAAACTGAAGGTAGCTTTTGATAGCTCAGCCAAGGACAAAGGTGGTGTGTCCTTGATTGACTGTTTGGATGTTGGGCCAAATTTAAATGCAGAGTTATTTTCCTTGTTACTGAGATTCAGGTTTGGTAGAGTAGCATTGACTGCAGGTGTGAAGCAAGCCTTTTTGCGGATAAAGTTAAAACCAGAGGACAGAGATGCAGTGAGGTATTTGTGGGTGGATACGAAAGACTTGTTGGAAAATGAACCTAAGGTTCAAGCATATAGAATGATGTCAGTGTTGTTTGGCCTCAGCTCTAGTCCATTTCTGTTGGCAGCTACTATGCAGTACCATTTTAAAAAATATTCTGAAGTCTATCCTAACACTATTGAACACATAAGGAAAAATTTTTATGTTGATGATTTGCTGTGTTCCATGGATAATACAGAAATGGTTAAACAGATATTCATGAAGGCTAGAGCTATAATGAGGGAGGCTGGCATGGAGCTTAGAAAATGGCAGATCAATCATTCTCAATTACAGCAGTTTATGAGTCAATCCTGTGTTGTACCTGATGCAGCAGAAAGTATTGAGGATTCTGATATTAACGAGTTGTGGGCAGTAGACACAAAGGTGCTAGGCATTGTTTGGCAGCAAGGAGAGGATTTGTTTACTTTTAATGGGAAATCTTTACTAGAGCTGGCTGAGAATGAGACAAGGTGGACAAAACGTACAGCTCTTAGTTTGGCTTCAAAGTTATTTGATCCTCTTAGATTTCTGGCTCCATTTGTGATGAAGTAAAAAATTTGGTTTCAGAGCCTCTGGGAAATTGGACTTGGTTGGGACCAAGAGTTAACTGATCATATGGTGGTAAAGTGGAAATATTGGTTCAAAGAATTGGCACATCTTGGAGACATTGAAATCCCAAAATGGTACTTTGGAGAGTTGAACAATAGTCCAAACACTTTGGAGCTCCGCATCTTTTTTGGTGCAAGTGAAGAATCCTATGCAACTTGTATTTATATAAGAGGCACATTCAAAGAGGAAGTAAGTTGCAGGTTGGTTGCTGCAAAGAGCAGAGTAGCACCTTTGAAAAGGCTTTCTATTCCAAGGTTGGATTGATATGTGCAGTTATTGCTAGTTGGCTTGCCGTTACAGTGCAAAAGTCTTTGGCCCTCTATGAAATTCCACGCTATTATTGGACAGACTCCACTATAATTTGGCACTGGTTAAGAAGCCAGGCAAGGAAATGGAAACCATTTGTTGCCAATAGGGTGGAGGAAATTCAAACACACACAGATCCCAAGCAATGAAAGCATTGTCCAGGCACCCAAAACCCCGCTGATTTACCAACACGAGGAATTTCGGTGAAAGATCTTGCACAGTCAAGTTTGTGGTGGAATGGGCCAGAGTAACTAAAACTTGGAAGTGAAAACTGGCCTTCTAATCAGCCTATTGTAGGAGAATGCCAAGCTCAAGAAGAATGGGTGAGTGAAATGAGAAAATGCACTGTGAAAAGTTGTCAAGTTATGCAGCAGGACCCCATATTGAGGCTTGAGGATATTAGCAGTCTGAAAAGGTTGTTAAGAGTGACAGCATGGGTATATAGATTTACAAACAATATTAAGGGAGAAACAAGAAGGGGAGGAATTCTGAACAGTAAGGAGATTCAGCAAGCCAGGCAATACTGGGTGATATATGTGCAGAAGAAAAAATTTGATGAAGGGAGAGAATTGCTCACCAGCAGTCCATTACAGGTTCTACCAACACATTCTTCTCTGAGGTAGACTACAGTTTTCTGGGCTTCCAGAGGAGAAAAGACATCCAATTTTGCTACCTTCTGGGGGTCACTTTGTGGAACTTTTGATCCTGGATACTCATCATAAGTTGTTACATGCTGGAGTTAGAGAAGTGATAATAAAGATCAGACAACAGTTTTGGATTCCCAAAATTAGACAAGTCGTAAAAAAGGTCTTGCATAAATGTGTGGTTTGCAAGCGTTGGAGTGCAAATCATTATTATGAAAAGGTGGCTCCACTTCCAAGAGAACGGTTTGTCTATACTGCCCCATTTGATGTAGTGGGAGTAGACTTCGCAGGTGCAGTCTATGTGTATGAGCAAGGGGAGTCTAACAAAGGTTATACGGGGCTCCAATAAACCTTAGCCACCCCCGCCCATGGTCTAAACCAGGGGTTCCCAAACTTTTACCACCAAGGACCCCTAAATATTAATATAGTTAATATAGTTATAGTTAATATAGTTAGTATAGTTAATGTTACTATTTTTGCAAAAGCTTAGAGACCCCCTGGAAGCTTCCTACAGACCCCTGGGGGTCTGTACAGACCACTTTGGGAATCCCTGATCTAAACCATTAGAGGTACAGTAAAACTAAACATACCTTACAAAAGAGAATTTAATCCTGCATTTAATGAGAAACAATTAAAACTTGGTGTTCCCGCCATTGGCTTCCAAGACAGCCTGAATTCGCTTTGGGTAGCTTGCCAAAAGTGACGTGAATAGAGCTTGATCGTTACGCAAATTTGCTAAAACAGTTTCAATGTGTTGCGTCATTGTATCCTTCGAAAATCGATTTGCTGCAGGTTCTTGAAACAAGAGACATTCAACCTTGTCCTTTATAACTGATCCAATGGGTTCACAGACGTTCAGGTCAGGAGAATTTCCTGGCCATTCTTCATTTCCAAAGAAATCGATCTCATGGTTCCGCAACAACTGTTGAGTGGGTAATGCCTTAAAGCAGGGGGTCTTATCGTGCAGAAGTGTGACCTGATCGACATCCATAACATTGTTTGGGTTTCTTAGAAAAGGAATGACATGCTGGGATAGAATAATATCACGAAAATACTGTCCATCCCAGCTCTGACCATTTGGCTTCAGCACCCACATGAGCTTCTTTGCAGTGAACAAAACAAACACACCAACACAGTCTGGACTTTTTAATAATTGGCGATAATGTTCATTGTCATCGATTTCATCTGGTGTTGTGGCCCACACTCGATCATTTTGGTAGTTAGGCCGACGTGTTACGTAAACAAAAAATTCATCGGAGACAGCTAAATGCATGAAATCATCCACATCCCAATCTTCAAGATAATGGGCAAACCACATTCTGTCATCGATGTTAAGTTGAGTTTTTCTTGGCTTTGGAAGCTCATGCCAAGGCTTTAAACCTTGCCTATGACAGTACAGCCGAATGATCTCACCACTAACGATCTTTCCTCTCAACACTTCGATATCTCTAGAAAGTTTAGTACAGCTGTTGTTCCGCTTACGCGTACGGCTTTCAATGATGTCCTTTGATTCTTGAGAGAGTGGCAAATTTGGGCGCCCAGATTTGGTTGTATCCATTTCACATTCATCCAAAGTTTTATTCCAATTTCTTTTGACGAAGTCCTCACTTCTTCGCAACTTTTTGGCAACCCATGAACGTGTTATAAAGGTGGATCCAGCATCACGAGCTTCCGGAAATGTTATTGCTCGTATGCGATCTATCACACGTTGCCTCTCCGAATCACCAATTAATTGAGAAGCCATTATATTATTACTTTATCAGCTAGAGTAATTTTAATACCTGCAATAAATAAAGAATTTTATATATTTTTATAATCACTAAAAACTATTTCGATATAAGTAAACATGTAAGCTGCAAATGGGGGGGGCTAAGGTATTTTGGGACCCCTTATATGTCTTTTCACATGTGCTACCACCAGAGCAATCCATTTGGAGTTGGTAAGCAACTTAAGTAGTGATGTATTTCTTTTGGCCTTTAAAAGGTTTGTGAACAGAAGGGGTTTCCCAAATAAAATCATATCGGATAATGTAAAAACCTTCAAAAAGCTGCAAAGAAACTCCAAGAACTTTGGTCCTTGCTAAAAGAGGAGGGATTCCAATCCTACTTTTCACAACAAGGGGTACAGTGGGAGTTTATTGTTGAGAGAGCACCATGGTGGGGAGGATTTTGTGAAAGGCTAGTGAGAAGTGTAAAGTGTCCATTAAAGAAACTTTTAGCTAATGCTCATTTGAGCAAAGAAGAATTCTGCACTGTTTTGTGTGAAGTAGAAGCAATGGTGAATAGTAGGCCTATCACTTTTGTTTATAACAGTATGCAGGATGCAGAGCCATTGACACCAAATCATTTTCTTTGTGGTGAACGACTAACATCAAGCCCCAGTTTGCCAGAAGACTTGCAGCCTATCCAGAGCACTCAAGGAGAGTTAACCAGAAGGTTCAAGTACCTTAAAGAGCTACAAGATCAGTTATGGAAGAGGTGGCAGATGGAATACTTGCCAGAACTCAATTATTACCCATCAGACAATGTAAAGGGCCCCAATGCAAATTGTATCAAGGTGGGAGAAGTGGTAATGATTGGGGATGAAAGACCAAGGCAATGCTGGAAGCTTGGCATAATTGAAGAGTTGTTTGTTGGCAAAGACAATTTAGTTAGGTCTGCACTGGTAAAGACTTCAGGATGAAAATTAAAGACCTATACAAAAACTCGATGCTTTAGAAATCAGCAAAAACACGGATAGTCAAGGTGAAACATTTGAGTTACAGCCTCATGGAGAAGGCTTGGCTAAATCTGCAGAAGGTAATGACAACAATGCCTCTTCGGTGGGGAGTATTGGAAAATCTAGAAGAGGAAGAGCCATTGTTGTCCCAAAGCGATATGATGACTAAGCTGATTCATGCAGCATTGCTTGTATATATTAAGTTAAGGTGTATATATATCCATCTCATAATTGTAAGGTTAGTGAAAAATTCACTTAATTTAGAGCTGGCATTTTTGGGCTCTTGTGGCATCATTGTTTGGGCACTCTTGTGGCATCATTTTTTTGGGGCACTGCGCGTCCTTCCTACTCGTTTGTTGAGTGCAGCACTTACAGGGCGTGGTCTTATAGAGAGCTCTCTTGCAATTCAGTTTGGTTGTTTAGATACAAGATTGTTGCATCGTGCAATGGTGCAGGTTGTGTTGTTGTTGTAAGGTTTAGAAAGAAGACCATAAATAGTGCCCCGTTTGGTTTTTATCTTAATTTTATGCAACTGAGGCCTAAGGTAGACCCACATCGAGTCAGCAACCCTGAGGTAGGACGTAATAGAACCTTCAAGTCCGTAAGTTTTTAATCTAGCTTAACTTGGGCTGTAGGGTGAACTGGCCCTTCAGAGCTTGGCCGTTCAGGGCTCAGCTGGGATTCTGAACCTAATAAAATAAAAAAAATAACAGTCTTGGGCTAGAATCCGGTTTCGAAGGACTATGTTATATTTTATTTTATTGGGTTCAGAATTCCAGCTGAACCCTGAACGGCCAAGCTCTGAAGGGCCAGTTTAACCAACAGCCCAAGTTAAGCTAGGCTAAAAACTTACAGACTTGGAGGTCCTATTAGGTCCTACATCAGGATTGCTGACTCGATGTGGGCCTACCTTAGGCCTCAGTTGCATAAAATTAAGATAAAAAACAAAAGGGGCACTATTTTTGGTCTTCTTTCTAAACCTTGCAACAGCACACAACCTGCACCATTGCACGATGCAACAATCTTGTATCTAAACAACCAAATTGAATTGCAAGAGAGCTCTCTATAAGACCATGCCCTGTAAGTGCCGCATTCAACAAACGAGTAGGAATGACGCGCAGTGCCCCAAAAAATGATGCCACAAGAGTGCCCAAACAATGATGCCACAAGAGCTCTAAAATGCTAGCTCTAAATTAAGTGAATTTTTCACTAATCTTACAATTATGAGATGGATATGTATACACCTTAACTTAATATCTACAAGCAATGCTGCATCAATCAGTTTAGTCATCATATCGCCTTGGGACAACAAAATACATGTTGAAAATGCCACACAATATGAATAGAAATATTTATTATTATTTAATTATTATAAATAATTATTTATTTATTTATATTTATATGAATTAATACACCGATTGAAAGGAAAAATAATTCCATTATTGTGATTATTACACATTATTTCACATGATAAAATAATGAAGCTTGTAATATGTACCAATCGATACTAATATAGCACTACACAAGTTACGTTACACAACGTCTCACAGCAATGTTTTATGCAAATTTATGGAGAAATGAGTTCAAATGAGCAGTGTCGGGCGTGAGTCATGCCGCCCTGTACTGGTTTTGGACTCGTCCAAACCTGTTTGTACAGGTTTTGGACAAGTATAAAACACGTTATGTATGTATGTACGTATGTAGCTTACATGTGCACTGTATCATTTACTCATTACTTAGAGAACATATATCACATGCTTACAACAAAATAAATGAAGTAACTGCATGAAGTCCATAACCGCTTAATGATTATGGTTAATAAGAGTATGTTTGTAGATTTTTATTGATTAATTATGAATTGTCTCAATGCAACGCGCCTTTTATATTGCAAAAACTTTTGATCATATTTGAATTTTCTTTTGATATCGTCTTCCATTGTATCACCATTTCATCCCTTGGTAATTATGAATATAAAACTATGCTGTGTATCTGAAAATATTTTTAGTTTTTTTCGATAATTTGCCATTCCATCTTTGATTATTTTTCCAATAATTTAACCCTTGTGATGCAAGTGAAATTGGTCCATAGTTAGATGCAAGCTTTCGTATATAAGCAAACCTTCGTATAAACTGTATATAATTATATATTATATAAATCACAGTTAATATAATAGTCAAAATGTAATAATAATATGTAACATCATAGTCTTAACTACCGTCATGTCAACTTATTACCTTAAAATTTTTTTTTGAAAAGGCGCCACTTTTGGAGAATGTGCTCAGGAGGAGCGACCGCTCCCCTTGCTCCCCCCCTAGCTACGCCACTGATTTTGTCCCACCTTTCTTTTTCTTTCCAAGTTTCCTTGTAAGTTCCAGAAATTTTGTACACAAGTAGTTACATACCTTTTTTACAAGTTTTTATTTTTCCACATAGTCTCCATCCTTTTCTACGGCTTTCCTCCACTTCGAAACAAAGGCCTTTATTCCTTGCTGGTAAAAGTACGCTGGGTTCCGCTGGAGCTACCTCGTAACCTCCTCAACAACCTCATCGTCACTCTGAGACTTTCTTCCACGAATAGCAATCTTCATTGGCCTAAACAAATGGAAGTCTGAAGGTGTCAGATCCGGGCTGTATGGAGGGTGGGGTAACACAGTGAAGCGCATTTTTGTGATGGCCTCTCCTGTTTGCAAACTGTTGTGTGGTCTTGCGTTATCGTGCAAAAGAAGGACGTCTTCCAGTTTTCTCTCCGGTCGAACTCGCTTTATACGTCTGTGGAGTCTCTGTAGGGTAGAAATATATGCCTCTGAGATGATTGTTTGTCCTTTCTTCATAACGTTTACCAGAATCACCCTTTTCATGTCCTAGAAGATCTACAGATCTACAGAAGCTAAGGCTAACAAAGACCCTAAGATCCACTCTAAGGTTAGCCCGAGAAAAAGGAAAGAGTAGGGGGTTAAGAGAAAAGAATAAGGGGTTAAGTAAGTAGCAACAGAACACCTATCACTCGTGGGAGCCATTTTGAACTTTTTCTTGTGTGGAGAGTCTGCGTGATGCCACTCCATGGATTGGCGTTTTGTTTCAGGTTCAAAGTGGTGTACCCAAGTCTCATCCCCAGTCACAATTCGTGAAAGGAAATCATTCCCCTCTGTCTCGTATCAAACCAACGACTCAGAAGCAATTTCTTTTCTTTGGGCTTTGTGATCTTCAGTCAGTTCGCGAGGAACAAACCGTGAACACACTTTTGAGTATCCCAGTTGCTGAATTATCGTATTCACACTTCCTTCACTAATTCCTAGCTCCAGTGATAGCTCTTTGTATGTGACGCGCCGATTTGATCGAATGATGCTGTTAGCACGTTGCACAGTGTGAGATGTCACAGCCGATGCAGGGCGACCGCTGCGTGGCTCATCATCGAGGCCGGCTCTCCCTCTCTCCGATGATCTCACACGTTTAGACCAGCGTCCAACTGTGCTTCGATCAACAACAGCATCTCCGTAAACGTTTTGTAGACGTTTGTGAATATTTCCAACTGTTTCCTTCACTGCGGTGAAGAACTTAGAATCGTAGATTAGAATATCGTAGAAATGATTCTAGAAGAGGCTTCTGAACCTGCAGATCAAGCTCTGGATTTTTGTCGTGTGGTCGTATAATAGGTCATGTGCACTCCAGTGTGTATCCAGAAGTTTCTCAAACGCTATTATCTCCTTGAACGGGCTTCTATATATACTACAAATGATAATATCTTCATCTGACGTGCTTTTAAATCTAATACACATGTATTCTTCAAAGCCACAGTTCAAAGTCACTGGTGTATATTTCACTCCATTTCTAATGTACATCAACATGCCTCTGCTGGCTCTATTTTCAGCGACTTCATATCCTTCTTGAACGGGCTCCTATATATACTACTGTCGAGGGGTATGTCCCTAAACGGGCCACTCGATTGTTGAAGACGACTAAGGACGATGAATACCGGGGTTGGTCCCCTTGGTTGGAGTCGGAATTGTATCCGAAGGATAATAGACAACGTCACTCTCGGGTTACCAGTGGATGCACTCGGCGCTCGCGCCTTGTCAATAAAATGTGTGTGGATGTCACTGACCACTCTTACCTCAATTGGTTGTAAAGTTTCGGAAGATCACCTTTGAGTGCTTCCGTACGGAGGTTGTAACGAGTTTATGCGGTGAATGGAAACGACTAACTAAATTTAACAGTCTTTTTAATTAATTCACTTTGGGACAGAATTCTTTTTAGTAAAAATAATATTTAATTAAATTAAATGAAATTAAATTAATTAAATTAAATTAATTAATAATTTAACTTTAGTTACGTAAAAAATGGCGATTATATTACAGCTCTTAAGGTGAGACTTAAGACAGATTAATCGGTAACAAGTTAACTAAAGCGCAATGAACAATTTATATATTTTAAGTTAAGTTCCATTATCAAATGGAAGCTAAATTGATCCGGAGGGGTAGTGCCACTGCAGGAATAATTACAGACTTTAAGTCACAGAGTTTACGTATTTGAAGATGGTTAGAAGGCAAAGAACCCGTTTCCGACGCTCTCGGGGTTTTTATAACCTCGGGGTAGGCGGAGACGAGGTAAACTAAGGGTCACCCTCTTACGGGCGGAGCCTAACAGCAAGCGCCTATAATAGTTTTCTATATTCGAATTTAAGCGGAGGCGACGTTAATTGACTGCCTCGATTGGGAGATGGAACTTCGGGAGAGTTCCGGGGGCGAACCAATCATGATCGAAATAGGTTTCGCGGAATTTACATTTTTCTTTTGATAATAAAGCATAATATAGGATCGAGAGGCGCCAGAGGGGCGGCATGAAAGGAGGGTCGAACCTATACAAAAGGGAACTGATTTGGAAGGAATTTATAGGGCGCAAATGAATTTCATATTCGAGATAACCACTTTTGCGTGATTCTTTGGAAAAGAGAAATAGGGGTTAGGGAGAGCTGAAATTTGGTATGCGAGTAGGTCGAGCTAGGGGAAATCTGGTGGGCTATAGGTTGACACAATTATGCTTTATCTATGGGAATAGGTCAAGATTTTAGGAAAATTTAATAATAAAAAAATATAAAAACTGAGGTGTTTATAGACGCTTGCCTTGCATCACGTGATGCTGACAATAATAGAGACGCGGAGGGATCGAAGAATTCATGCGATGTGCATATTTTCATAAGCACCTCGCATCTAACAATTTAGATTGGGATTACTGGGATTTATGTGGATTAATGGGATTACTGGGATTTCTACGGATTACATGGGATTAATGGGATTTATGTGGATTACATGGGATTTCTCCGCGTATGAAAGAATGCACACTCTGTGATGTCAGAACAAAGGAATTTTGGGTTCAAGGTTTAGAATGCAATTCGTCGGAGACGAACTCTTTTGTACCGTAAGGATTTACACCACGGGACACTACCTCCCCTTCTGCAGAAGTAACAATTAAACAAAAAAAAATAATACGATTAACAGTTTTAAGCAGAAACAAAAACTAATATGTACATGCTAGCTAACTAATTAAAATTTGGATTTCTCGGTGTAGTGACAGCTAACGGGTGGCCGAAGATTGGGGCAGACCGTCCGGGGCTTCTTCCGAAGGTGAGGGCTCCGAAGTAGGGGCATTCCACTTCAGTCGTCGACACGGGCGGCAAGCAAGGAAGATGATTATAATTATTAGTATTAGTAAGACAGCGGCGGCGTTGACGTAGGTGAGGGGCTGAACGTGGGATAAGACATGAGACCGTTCTTGGAGGGTTTCGGTGATACGATCCAATTGCTGATCCCAAGGGGGATAGTTAAAGGAAGGTACAAGAGTTACAGAGGCAAGAGGAAGGTTGAAGAGAGGAATTGGTGGGAGGTGAGCCATAGGGTGTACAAGACGAGGCGTGTTGTTAAGGGAGCGTACTCTGGGGTTTGTGGATATAAAGCTAGAGGTAATAATAGAACAACCGGAGGGGATTCTACTAACTGGATCCAATTGTATCATACTACGGTTGTTCGGGCAATCCAGGGTTGCTTCACGTTTTTGGGGGATGGACAGGAGGAGGTCGGAACTTATTTGGAGCTGAACGGGGGTTGAAGGGTCGAATGCTCGGAACGTGCAATTTGCACGGGACGAATTTTGTAACAGCATTAGATAACAAGGTTTCTGAAAATGTATGGAAACAAAGGGTTGGAGTGGAGGGCAAATGAGGAATTTGGTTGACAAAGGTGTCCTACAGTGAGTAATGTCGCGGGTGGTAAACAGGGTGTACTGTTGGTAGGTTTTGGAAAGGAAAAAGTATGGGTGTTCTGTGTGTAAGATGAAACGGGTCACGTTTTCCCTCATAGAGTAAACTGTGGGAAAGGGGTGAAAAAGATAAGCGTTGTATATTTGAGCATCGAAGAAGGGTATAACAATAATGATAGAGAATGGAGAGCTACCAAGTAACGTCCAGGTGAGGTCGAGAAAATGATGGGCGTTGGATGAGTGTAATGGATAAATTGGGGTTAGAGCGAGTTCCTTACTAGCGTCCGTTATTAATGTATTTAGAGTCTTATAGGGAATTAGTGAATGGGGTGTTTGTTTTGACATGGCAGCATTAAGTGCGGCCATTACGATTTGATGTGTCTCGTGAACTTGATCGAGATACTTATCAATGACAGTAATTTGGAGGTTAATTAGGTGGACATATTCAATTTGATTATAATTTCGGCGCTGTAACATAATTAAGGAATCTAGCTCGTTTAGATGTGTCGTGAGATTGCGGAGAAGGTGAAAATTTCGTTTGGCTGCAAAGACAGTACGTTTTAACACATCGCCCTTAACGATATTGTCACTCGCTAGCAGTCGGATCTTGCGTTGCACGCTACGCACATCTGCTGAAATGGCGACGCCAAAAATGGTCTTCAGCAACTGCCCGCCGAGATCGAAGAAACCGCGTTTAGTACGGTTTGAGGGACTGTTGGGGCGATACTGCTGAATCCAAGGGAGGGCCAGCGTATCGTTAAGTTTGTATTGTGTGGCGTGTATGTTTTCCAGAGTGTGAGCATAGGTGGAGGAGAGTAGTTGTTTATATATGGTAAACGACTTAGTCGGAGTAGAGTATGGTGGGTGGATAGGTGCTTTAGCAATAGCGATTGCGTGGGAGAGTAATTTTCGTTGGCAGGCGTTGAGCGTACGGAAAATAACGTATGGGGCTTGTAGGTCGAAAATCACATTCAGGTGGCCTTTTAAAAAATGGCCATCCGCTAAGGTTTCGACCACAGCGCCGGGGACGATGCGGTAGGTACTACTAGAAACAGGAAAAAGAATGAAGACAAAGGTAAGCACAGTGGACGAGGTTAACATTGCTGATAATTTCTTTGGGTGGGTTAGCGGTTACTTCCGAGAAGTTCTCCAGGAAGGGAATTTGGGTCTCACCTTAGGTTTGACCGAAGGTCGGTCCGGGGGACGAAGGGGGTGAGGTGGATGGGTCGCCGAAGTAGTGGCTAGTGACTCGGGTATTCGCGCAGTCGGAGCAGGCCGAGTCGATGGCAGCAGGGGTGTTTTCGGTGGTAGGGAGGGGCTTTGTGTAGGTGTCTTGTCTTGTGTAGGTGTCTTAGGGACGGAGTGGAGTGTGGGTACGGGGTCGGAGCTTGGCTCGAGTATAGGGCTATGTGTGTGTTCTAGTGACTCGGGTATTCGCGATCGGGAGCGAGTCCACGGGCCTTGCGACGACTCCTGTGGTCGAAATCGATACGTCACTGTAGGGTCTGTTTTAGGGTCGTCGATAGGTGAGGGTGGTGATGGTGAGTCGGGGGGCTCCTCACTGGCTGCGGGGCCCTCCGGTAAAATTTTAAAGTTTGGAGTTGTCTCCGGGGCTTCCAACTCTGGTGTGGAAGGAGCAGCAGGGAGTGGCTCCAGTTCATTGTCAGGTTCAAGGGGTTCTAGGATAGCTTCCTCAGGCTGTACGGACAGGGTAGTCCGAGGGGGCCTTAGGTAGTCTTCCCACTCGTCCGAATTCTCGGTTTCGGTATTGGTAACGCGGGGTTGGGTTGTATCCCCTTGTTGTCGGGACGACTTCGGTTGAGGGGGATTCGGATCCTCATTCGTAACCTTAATTTGGTTGGCATGAACAACCTTTTTCTTTAAGGTTTGCAAGTGTTGGATCGTGAAGGTGTTATGCCCCAGGTCTTCGAGGACACGATATGGTCCTACCCATTTTGGACAGAGTTTACGACTGAGGCCCGGAGGCTTCGTACCTGCCAACCAGCAACGGTTTCCAGGTATTATGGTCCGTTGCTTAGGGTACCGCTTGTGTTGGTAGTGGACCATTCGGTCGGTCTCATGGTTGAGACAACGTCGTGTGTCTTCGAAAACTTGGAACGAATGGCGAGCCAGGTCGTCCGCATAGCGTTGAGGTTCCTGTAGGTCAAATCCCTCTTCGGTGGAGTCGTTTGGGAGGTCGAAAGGAAATCTTGCATCGTAATGATACAATCTAAAATGAGGGGTGTCACCGATGAGTTGACTGTGGTTGTTGTTAACAGTCCACTGCACCATGGAGATGCACTCGTCCCAATTACGTTGGTCCGCGTCCACGAGATGTCGTAGGACGTTAAGGATCTTTTCGTTCTGCCTCTCAACCAGACCATTTGCTGCCGGATGGTACGGTGTTATTTGTACCTTTTGGATGTGGAGACGTTTGCATAACTCTACGAACATCGCGGAGGTAAATTCCCGAGCGTTGTCCGAGAGCAGCACGACCGGCGTATTGTGCCGTTGAATTACTCGTTCGAGTAAACACTTGGCAATGATCTCCGATGTATGGGCAGGCACCGGTACAATTTCATTATACCTGGTAAAATGGTCGGTGAAAACGACAACGTATTTATTTCCGTTTCGACTTTGGACAAAGGGGCCCATCACGTCCATTCCTACGCGCTCCCAAGGTCTAACAGGAACGGGGTACGCATGCATATGCGCGGTGGGCGGACGCGCTCCTTTATGCCTGGCACATGCTGAGCATGCCTTGCAATGTTCTGTTACCTTGGTGCGCGTAAGTGGGAAATGGTAACGCGCTTGGACCAACTTTAGTGTCCGTTCAATTCCGGGATGCCCAGCACAAACGCTGTCGTGGCAAAGTTTAATTGCCACGCCTTGAAGACTCTCGGGAACTTCTGCCACGTATTGCCCAGGAGAAATTTGATAATTCAAAATTTGATCCTGGAAAGCATACAACTGGTGAAGTTCCGAATTTGGTTGTGCTTTTAATTGCTGCACCAAATTAGAGATATACGAGTCCTTGCGTTGTGCCTCGAAGAGTGTGTCTCTATCGAAATTGGGAATAGTCTCAATACGATGAATTCCACGGACCTCTTCGGGTTTATTTATTCGGGATAAACAGTCCGGGAGAACGTTGAGTTTTCCGGGACGGTGAACGTATTCGGGGCTAAAGTCCTGGACGGTAAGAGCCCAGCGACCTAATCGCCCATCGGGTAGTTTTTTGGAAAATATAGAGGTTAACGGAGCATGGTCCGTTTTTACTGTTATTTTATACCCGTAGATAATGTTCTTGAACTTCTTCAGGGCCCATACGATGGCTAAAGCTTCTCGTTCAGTCCCTGAATAGTTACGTTCGGGTTTGGATAGTAACCGACTCGCATAAGCCACAGGTAGTTCGGTACCTTCTACTTCTTGGAGTAGGACGGCACCTAACCCGTAGTTAGAAGCGTCCGTGGCTACTATAAAAGGTTTACCAAAATCCGGGAACTGCAGTATGGGTTCTTGCAGGAGTTTGTCGCGGAGATCAGTAAAAGCTTTCTGATGCTCAGAATTCCATTCAAAAGTAGCCTTCTTTTTGAACAAATTGGTCAAAGGAGCGGCTATGTCTGAAAACCTAGGAATGAAATTGCGATAGAATCCTACAAACCCGATAAAGGTTCGCACTTCATCAACGTTTCGAGGAACAGGGTAATTTAGGAGAACCTGAAGTTTGGCGGGATCCGGTCGGATTCCGTCAGAGGCAAGAAGAAATCCTAAATACACAAGCGAGGATCGGAAAAATTGGCACTTAGCCAATTTTAGTTTGAGTTCTTCGAAAGACGTCTGAAGACTTTGGCAAGACGTACGAAATGTTCTTCGACGGTATCGCTATAGATCACTATGTCATCTAGATAGACTAAGGCATGAGAACCTAATAATCCGGACAACACAATGTTCATAAGTCGAGAGAAATTCGCAGGACCGTTTCGGCACCCGAATGGCAAAACATTCCACTCGTAATGGCCCTGGTTGGTAGTGAACGCAGTACATGGCCGTGACTCTGGAGACAGAGACATCTGCCAGTACCCTGAAGCTAAATCCAGCGAGGTAAAATATTTAGCTTTACCAACATATTGAATGACCTCCTGCATGTTGGGAAGCGGAAATCGGTCTGGAACGGTCACTTTGTTGAGGCGTCGGTAGTCGATGCACGGCCTTAACGTTCCGTCCTTCTTCTTGACCAGGATCAACGGAGAAGACCAAGGACTAACCGACGGTCGGATAACATCCAAATCTAACATTTCCTTACGTGTTCCTCAACAACCAGCTGCTGGGAGTGCGGAACGCGATATGGCGGAATGTAGATGGGCTTTGTGTTATCCGCGAGATTAATATGAAATGGGACGAGGTTTGAACGTCCCAAAGCATCACCCTTGAGTGCGATGATGCTTTCGTGTTCGACCAAGAAGTCCAGTAATTGGTCAAACAAGTCCGGGTCGCTGCAAAGGAAAGAATTTGCGGGATCGGACTCTAGACATGCTTTGTAAGTAGCACGTAATGTTTGCTGAGGTACGCCTCCAGGAGTACACCTGCGTACGTCGTGAGAAATAAGAATAGGCTCAGCTTGGGCCAAATAGGCCTTGCCTATTAAAGTATTAGGTTGTAACGTAATGGATTCGGAACCAACATTAGCGCACAGTAGAGGGATAGTTGCCTCTTCGCTAGTGCACAGACTGCGTGCAATTACTAAGCCTGAATGTTGGACTTGGTTTTCAAGAACATTCTCCACGACTACTGAAGTCGCAGGATCCACGTAAGTACCATCGTTAAAGGTAACAATTACGCGGAAGCAGACCTGTTGGTTGGGCTCAATAACGAATTCTTCCTTAACTCTCAACTGAAACTCATCGGTTGGAACAGACTCTGAACTAACTTTCAAGGAACGCCGGACTGGCGTGCAACGGGATTTTCACCCGACTCTAAACCATCACACGGCGACAAAGCCGGAAAAAATGGAATCCCTCCATTCCAGGATTACAACAATCCTGTAGGGTTCCATCAAAATCGGGAACATCTTCCGAAATAACCTTCAATCCTGCTTCAACAGCAGTAGAAAAACGAACCTCTGGGTTCGACTCCGTATTCACTAACGGAATAAGTTGTCCTTGCACTTGGACAACGTTTGATTCAAACTTAAGATCCCAACCATTTCCTTTAGGAAGGGATAACCGAGTAAAATGTCGGTAGGAAAGTGCATAGAGTCTTGTACTATTACGCAATCGGCATCGAAGCCTAACTTGCCGAGTTTCAGTTTAAGCCTAACTTGCCCCATGGAGGGTATGGTTCCTCCATTAACGTTCTTTAAAACAACCTTCGACGGGAAAAGTTCCAATTTGGAAACTCCCGGAATTCTATTCAAACTAGACTGTTTAATCAGGTTAGCGTTGCTACCTGTGTCTAGCAACCAAACATATCTACACTTCGAACGCGAAGTGGAATGACAGCATCTTCAAACGTATTATTGATTGTGCAAACATATGACGTGGGAACGTCAACAGAGTTTGCCACAATTCTCTGTGAAGCGGGACGAGACTCATAGGTCTCGGGTTCAATGCAAGGGGTTTCTGAAAAGGGGAACTTAAAGGATTCTACAGTGGTATCTGGATTATTTCGTGCAGGGCCCTCGGGGTCCTTAAGTGGAGTAGTAACTCCTGGTTTTTCCCACGAAGGAATAGCTACCCCTGGGGAGGGCAACCCGGCTCGTCCTCTTACGGGAATCCTGGAGCCGGCAGGTCCTCTAAAAAATCATCGGGCGGATTGGTCGTCTCCCGACTTTCCAGTTGTAAGGCTGGTGATCTGGTATATCCCAGCTCGGTCAAACATTCTGTCAGAATATTTCGAACTACCTGGTTCGATGGATTAGGGTAGGGTTAGTTATATAAGAGGGGGTTCCCTCATGGTATCCTTGTTGCGGTGGCCTTGTGGGAGGTCGAGATCCTTTGGACCACTCATTCCGTCGCTGGGACGGTGCACCCTTCTCCCGGCATTTGGGACGATCTCCCCGCCGGTGACCGGATTCCTGGCAGGAATCGCAATAAGCAGCCGCCCTGCATTGTTTTATGCCATGTCCTACTTGGCAGCAGTTGTAACACCGTAGGGGCGAACTTGGGGGAGTCTGTCGCGATGAGTTTGGTCGAGACCGGTTCGACGGCGCGGGCGTTGCAGAAGCAAACTTTTGCTTCTGGGGCCTTCCTGTTTGTTCGGTTGCATAACGGATGGACTGGGAGGTTTTGGTTCGTTCTTCCCTCGGTCGACGAATATTCAGATCAGTTGAGTTTGGACACGACTCCTTCATTTTGTTCACGACCGTTGCTAACGACGCGGTGAGATCCGCGTGTTTCTGGAATCTACTTGGTGGTGACTTGGTAGGTTCGCATACATGGCCGAAAAGGACAATATCTTCGCCGTTTGCGAGGACATTTTATAATCAAAAGCTCCGTCAAGGGCTAAGATGACGCTATTCATAGTGCCTTGAATGCGATTCCTAAACTCCATAAAATCTTCACCATCCTGCCAACGCAATCGGAACAAATTGTCATGGCCACAAATGGTTGAGTGTCGCTGACATCTCGGAAATTGTCCAAGAGAATCCGACGATACTGGGTCCATGTAGTGGCCGCTTCTAAGTCGGGGTTAGTGTCAACAAACTTCGATGCTGACCCTTCTGTTAATTCAACAAACCGTTGTGCTTCCAAGATCTTGTCCTTGTCCGCGATCACCTTCTCATTCTCAAAATATATTTCCAGTTTGTGGAGCCAGTGTTGAACAAGTGGCTCGGTGGCCTTTCCCGCGACGGTTCCCTTAAATCTTGGAACGGACGTTGGTAAGTTGAGTACCCTGGAAACCAGAACATTTGTGATAGGTACGGTCGCGGCAGGCGCGGCAGCAGCAGCAGTGGAAGCAGTGTTAGTGTCAGCCATGTTGATGTTGGGAATGCGGCGACGTTTGGGGAAGGACGGGCGTGGAGGTGTAAGTGGTAATAAAAATTCCCGGTCGGAATCGGAATCGGAATGTGGCATACACGTCACGCGCGAAAACAAACAATTGAAGTGTGTTTTGGCAGTGTGGTCCTAGTATATATAGTATCAGCGTGTTTGCGTTGTTTTGTTTTTTGGGGGGGGGTGTCCAAATTAAGTAAACTACTAATTATTTAATTAAAAAAAATTAGAAGTTTAAAAATTTGGTTAACTTAATCAAACGCAAAACAATCGAGGAAACCTCAACAATGCAGTAACACACTAAAATATCGTATATCAGGAACGACGTGATTGCTAAAAAAAACAAGTTATGCCAGTATTGTTCTATCACTCTCTTTAAATAGGTGATATCAGAGTAATAAAAAAAACGGAATATGAGAAAAAATAAAGGTTGGGATAGCAAAAGGTTACTTGTAATCCGATGGTCGAATCGTTGGTCTCCAATGAATGAAGAGTCCCACACAAAGTCCCTTTCCGTATCCTCGATCCTAACGATGGCAACGTGAGTTCCAGCGGTGGTGGATCCTACCCTCTGCCTGAGTCCGCAAGGAAGTACCCTAGTCGTGCCCCAATCGTATTCACGGATGTGGCCTGCAATTAGGTCACAAGCGTAATTTCCGTAGCACCAAGTAAAACAAAAAAATGAAAAGAAAAACCTAACCCTACCTAACCTATTCAATTACAAAAATAAAAATAAAATATTACACTCGGTAATTCAATAATGAAAACGAATTTAAAATAATTCACTTATTAAAATCGTTAAAGAAAATAATAATTTTAAATCGTTAAAGAAAAATAATAATAAATGACTACTCAGTCACAGTAATAGCGTATTTCACTATCACGTAATTAATTAAAATTACACGTTAATTTAAACTAAGTTTGATAATTAAGAAAAATTATTAAGTGGTAAAAATCACTTCACGGATCCCACTTACTCAAAGTGAAAAAACAAAAAAAAGAAAATTAAACTTTTCTTAACGTTTGTTTGTAGTTCACCATTCACCGTGAATTATTACGGTGGCAAAAGTATTGTTAATGATTAGTGTATAAACTGTGTACACAATTTAAAGGTTATAATTGGGTTAAGGGTAATCAGTGATACTTAATAGTTACGTTCATTTATCACTCAAACGTAAAAACGTTCGCGTGAAGTGGACCGAGAGAGGAAACTGAGGCGACTCCGTGTCGTGGCATCAGCTGGCGTCTCTCTCGATTTGAAGGTCACTCGCAGATGAGACAAGGGCTGGGCGGTGACGTCATGTACAGCCGTGGCGCCTTCCGAGAGGAGTGAGGGAGAACCCGGGGCGAGATGGGCAAGACTTCGTTCACCCAAATTCCGGGTCCTGGGGGTTCCTGGGTCCTCTGCGTCTCGGTGGGACCTCCAGTGTCGAGGGGTATGTCCCTAAAGGGCCCTCGATTGTTAGACGACTAAGGACGATGAATACCGGGGTTGGTCCCCTTGGTTGGAGTCGGAATTTATCCGAAGGATAATAGACACGTCACTCTCGGGTTACCAGTGGATGCACTCGGCGCTCGCGCCTTGTCAAAAATGTGTGTGGATGTCACTGACCACTCTTACCTCAATTGGTTGTAAAGTTTCGGAAGATCACCTTTGAGTGCTTCCGTACGGAGGTTGTAACGAGTTTATGCGGTGAATGGAAACGACTAACTAAATTTAACAGTCTTTTTATTAATTCACTTTGGGACAGAATTCTTTTTATGTAAAAATAATATTTAATTAAATTAAATGAAATTAAATTAATTAAATTAAATTAATTAATAATTTAACTTTAGTTACGTAAAAAAATGGCGATTATATATACAGCTCTTAAGGTGAGACTTAAGACAGATTAATCGGACAAGTTAACTAAAGCGCAATGAACAATTTATATATATTTTAAGTTAAGTTCCATTATCAAATGGAAGCTAAATTGATCCGGAGGGGTAGTGCCACTGCAGGAATAATTACAGACTTTAAGTCACAGAGTTTACGTATTATGAAGATGGTTAGAAGGCAAAGAACCCGTTTCCGACGCTCTCGGGGTTTTTATAACCTCGGGGTAGGCGGAGACGAGGTAAACTAAGGGTCACCCTCTTACGGGCGGAGCCTAACAGCAAGCGCCTATAATAGTTTTCTATATTCGAATTTAAGCGGAGGCGACGTTAATTGACTGCCTCGATTGGGAGATGGAACTTCGGGAGAGTTCCGGGGGCGAACCAATCATGATCGAAATAGGTTTCGCGGAATTTACATTTTTCTTTTGATAATAAAGCATAATTATAGGATCGAGAGGCGCCAGAGGGGCGGCATGAAGGAGGGTCGAACCTATACAAAAGGGAACTGATTTGGAAGGAATTTATAGGGCGCAAATGAATTTCATATTCGAGATAACCACTTTTGCGTGATTCTTTGGAAAAGAGAAATAGGGGTTAGGGAGAGCTGAAATTTGGTATGCGAGTAGGTCGAGCTAGGGAAATCTGGTGGGCTATAGGTTGACACAATTATGCTTTATCTATGGGAATAGGTCAAGATTTTAGGAAAATTTAATAATAAAAAAATATAAAAACTGAGGTGTTTATAGACGCTTGCCTTGCATCACGTGATGCTGACAATAATAGAGACGCGGAGGGATCGAAGAATTCATGCGATGTGCATATTTTCATAAGCACCTCGCATCTAACAATTTAGATTGGGATTACTGGGATTTATGTGGATTAATGGGATTACTGGGATTTCTACGGATTACATGGGATTAATGGGATTTATGTGGATTACATGGGATTTCTCCGCGTATGAAAGAATGCACACTCTGTGATGTCAGAACAAAGGAATTTTGGGTTCAAGGTTTAGAATGCAATTCGTCGGAGACGAACTCTTTTGTACCGTAAGGATTTACACTACGGGACACTACATTGTCTACATATGATAATATCTTCATCTGACGTGCTTTTTAATCTAATACTCATGTATTCTTCAAAGCCACAGTTCAAAGTCAATGGTGTATATTTCACTCCATTTCTGATATACATCAACATGCCTCTGCTGGCTCTATTTTCAGCGACTTCATATCCTTCTATTTTAAATTCAGATAAGTATTTTTCGTATATTGAGTGTTTAGGATTTACCTCCGCGAACGATATAATATCTGGATTCTTTTCTGATATCACAACTTTTAACTCTTGTATCTTATCAACAGTCAAAACATCAACATTGCTAAACAAAACATCCAATGTATTTATATTACATACATAGCTATTTACATCACCTATGTTTACTGACTGATTTGGTTCGCCTGATTCAGACTCTTCCTCGCGTACCTCAGTGTAACAATCTTCCTTTCCCATGGGAATCCGCGAACCACAAACAAGTTTTTTGAGTCTTCCGAGTTCTTTTTCTTTGCCTCTTCTCTTAGTTTTCTATCATTTTCTCTCTCATCTTTTGACATATCGTGTTGCACTCTAACTGCTTTCATTGCTTCATTTTGGCTACTGCGTATCTTGTAGATGTTCTTCATCAATCTCTCCTTTGCCTCCTCTTTCAGTGTCACAACTATGGGTCTTGGATACATTTTCTCATCGCCATTTACTATCTTCTTTCCTTTCTCATCTATTCTTGTAATTTTAACAATATCTGAATTCTTGATATCCTCGGCAATTTCTACACCAATACCCTTAAGAAAATTTGTATCATTCCTGACAACTTCAGATCTTAAACTTGACTGAATTTCCCTGGCATTGAATATGATGACATTGTTCTTCCTATCAAGTCTTCCTTGAATTTCCAAGGTAGTTTTTGTAACTAGTTCATCTTGATTAAATTTCCCAACATTTACTTCGTCTTCTTTAGTTTCTAATGCGGGGAACTTAGCCTCCAGGGAATTCAATCTCTTTTCTATTCCTCTCTTACCTTCCATTTCTTCCTTAACAGTTTCTTTCACTGCCAGTATTCCCTCCCCTAAAGCCATATGTAAAGCTGAGATTTCCTCCCCCATAGCTCTCTGTCTTGTGTCTGAATCCAACTGTTGTACTTCTATTTTCTTTAGGTATTTAAATATTTTGCCACACCCTTTTTTGCAAACACTGCAGTTCCAATATAGCTGGTGTCCTGCCTCTTCTTCCATCATAAACTTATAGACCTGATCAGGAATGTTCTCGCACTTGATGTGAAACCAGCAGTTACATATCTCACATTCTAATGCTTTATCATTCTCTTTAACTGTTAACTCGCATTTTCCAAATTTATTGATATTTTTCTTTCGTGCACCAGTCCGGTTGACATTATGAATTTCTCCTTTGTCATTGTCATTGTTATTTACTGTTTGAGAACAATCGATAACTAGGCGTTTTTTATGAGATTCACTGGCTAAAACTTGTCCCCGCCAAGGACTTTGACTGGGTTCGATAATGCCTTCCTTAAGAAGGCGATCTATTTCGGACGAAATGAAACTCATATCTGCCTGACAATATCGGCGTGACTTAAGAGCAATGGGTTTGCATTTAGGACTTAAATTATTAAATAAAGACGGAGGTTCCACCTCGGCTGCTGCAAGGTTACACACAGTTAAGGAAGGTTCTCTTCCTCCAAAAGGTATCTCAACTGATTTATGTCTAGACAAAAAATCATGGCCAAGGACAGGGACGGATCCAGCCTTCTGGGCTGACCATCTTCCAAAATTTGAAAAGCAAAAAATGCGTACGGAACTATTGTAAATCGTAAAATTTTCGCTAGCACCTTTTTGGCAGAATTACATTTTCAAGTTGCTATAACATATTTTTAAATGAAATGAAAGATATAAAAATAAAACAATGGAAAATTACATCATATTTATCAAAAAAATATTATAATAAATATATTATATATTATATATATTATTAAAATATCATATAATAAAAAAATTCACTGAAAATTCTGACCGTCTTCCGGAAGATGGTGGAAGACGGTCTAAATCCGCCCCTGCTCTATAAGACCACGCCGTGTAAGTGCCGCATTCAACAAACAAGTAGAAAAGACGTGCCAGTGCCCGAAAAAAATGATGCCACAAGAGTACACAAACAATGATGCCACAAGAGCCCAAAAATGCTAGCTGTAAATTAAGTGAATTTTTCACTAACCTTACAATTATGATATATATATATATATATATATATATATATATATCAACTTAATATATACAAGCAATGCTGCATCAATCAGTTTAGTCGTCATATCGCCTTGGGACAACATTGGCTCTTCCTCTTCTAGATTTTATAACAGCATCTCTTATATACTCATCTCTTTATTGATCTGCAGAGACCGATTGAAAGTTACAGTCTTTACACAGCTACTTTAATGCATTCATGTAATGGTCCAAACTTTCTCCCATCTCCTGAAGACCGGTGGCTAATAGGTGATGGGCAAATATTTAATTTTTAGGTTTTATATAAAGTTCATTAAGCAACTTTATAGCATCTTCATAGGTAGTACAATCAACTATGTACTCAGACTAAAGGAGATACATGGTTTACAAGCAAACTTAGCTTTTGAGTCTGAAGATCAGAAAGTAACGCGGCCAGAAAGTTCTGAAATGTCTTGAACCACAGAACCAGTGACTCCAGAGGCTAGACGAACTTGAGGGTGAGGGATCGGCTTCAAATTTTTCCGGCTTCAGAAACTTGTCCATGCCCTCTGAATTTCAAATTAAGTTGATTAAATTGAAATGAAACGCTCTCCTTTTCTTAGGCCTTAATCAACTTAACTGAATAACATTTCTGTTAATATAAATAACATAATATAGTTATGGTCCACAAAATATATATAATCAGTGACACCAGTGGCGTATCAAGGGAGGGGCGAGAGGGGCGACCGCCCTGAGCGGCACTTCTCGAGGGGCGGCAAATCACTGTCAAGCGAGTCTTTGATACGCGGTGGAGTGCTAAGTATGATGCTGTTTCTAGTCTTAAGAAGAACTTGACTCACGTTGTTAGTGCCTTGGAAGAACTGAGTGAAGGGGTCTCCGAAAATCTGAACACAAAAGGCGATGCTGAAGCTCTGTTGACCTCCATCATATCATACAGTACATATTCATTGTGTACTTATTTTTCTGGGATCCAGTGCTGAAAGAAATCAATGATGCTCAGCTATATTTTCAAAGAAAGGGACTTGCTTTGGACCAGTGTGCATTAAAAATGAACTCTTTATCCGTGTTTTTAACTAATGAACGAGAGGCAGTAGTATCAAACGCTGCAGATGCCGCCGAAGAGTTCTGTAATGAAATGGATATCAGTATAGACCGCAGAGTCAGGAGACGGAGAAGAATGCCTGGAGATGTACGCAGAGAATTTTTTGAAATCATGGATCGTTTATTAGCAGAAATTGAAAAACGCACAGTTTGTCTTAAAAACATGAATGATCGCTTTGAATTTCTGTCTCCTTCGTACCTTTTGAATCAGTCCAAAGATGAAGAAATTAATACCAAGGTCAATAATTTTTCTTCCATCTACAATGACATTAATCCAGGATGTCTACTGGAAGAAATAAAGCGTTTGCGCAGACATTTGCTCAGTTTCGAAAGCATAAGCGTCGACGATGATCCAAAGAACTGGGATATGTTAAAACTACTTCAGTGGATCGTTAAATGGGATCTAGTGGAATCTTTGCCTCATATAACAATTGCCCTCCGGATCTGTCTAACTACATGCATGTCCGTGGCAAGTTGCGAACGAAGTTTCTCGAAACTGAAACTTATAAAAACTTACCTCAGGTCAACTATAAGTCAATCTAGACTGAGCAATTTGGCGATTATTTCAATTGAACGCGAAGTTGCAGAGACAATGGACATAGAAAAAATCATTCATGAATTTTCTGTTATGAAAATCCGAAAATTTAACTAGGCATTATACATTATATAATTATTGTTAAAATTATGTAGTATTGTTAAAATTGAAGTTGCTTTATTTAAGTTTTTCTTCCAATAAAAGTTTTGTTTAGAAGTGTATTTTTGTAAAGGAATTGTTTTTAAAATTGAAAATTGCTGCAGGGGGGAGCGGTGTTGGCATTTTCGCCACGAGCGGCAAAAAGTATTGGTACGCCTCTGAGTGACACAAGTTATAATAATAATAATATAGATATAGTAAACATAGGACATTTATATGAGTTGTTAATACTACAGATTAGGATTAATTACATCAAAGAAAATATCATTACCTTGATATAATAACGTATATCACCAGTGGTGTAGATGTAGTGCTAAATAAAGAAGTGAGGGAACGCATTTTGAAAGTGTTACTCAGATGCGGGGGGGACAGTGGCGAGCGCGGCGAGCCCATACAGCTGGGGGTCCGGGGGCACTGTAAGCCCTCCGGGAAATCTTTTGAAATCTGACCAATTTCAGGGATATTTTGAGGTCATATGCACTGGATATTAGGATATATTCCAAGGTTGAAGATGCAGTATTTCCAGTGTCATTAGATATACGACATCCAGTACGATCAATAAAAATAGCTAACAACTGGAATGATTAACTAAAAAAAAGTTAACAACTGGTACGCCGTGGTGACTGTTTCACCAGATCTTTATAGGCTAGCATTGCCTCAGTCGAAGCTAAAAGAAATGAAGCAGTTAATGATTCTTTCTCATATTTCTTCTAGGGGTGGGAATTAAAATTTCATGACGTTAGAGATTTGTAAGTTCTGATTTATTTGAAATAGTGAGGGAATGCCGTTCCGTCTACCAAAAAAAGTAAGGGAACGCCGTTCCCACGCGTTCCCACAGCACTACACCACTGTTAATATCACATCTCATCAGTTTAATTGAATTGAATATAAACACAAATTATTTTACACAAATGATTTTACATTCTAATAAAGTCATCATAAACCTGCAAAATAATATGACACTGTGGTTGTTTTGGGCCTACATTTGGTTTTATTGTTCGTTGGCGGAGGTTGCAGACTTCAGTGTGCCAGTTACTTAGGTGGAAAATTTAGTATTCCAGACTGGTGGTTGGTAAGTACCCCAACCAGGCAATTTATTTTATTTGACAAACGGCAAATTTTGAGTTTGATCAGTTTGGTTAAGTATTTTCGCCAATTCAGCTAATTTGGCATTGAGCCTAGTTGTTTGTTTCCATTGAAGTCGAGGGCAGCTGAATTGAACAAATTTAGAAAAAAGAGAAGGGCTTACAAGGGTCTATTTACAAAGGTCGTTGCCACCAGGGCCGGCGCTAGGAAGTGCGGGGCCCAATTAGAAAATTGTTAGCGCCTAGCGGGGCCCTCTATCCGTTGTCGTTTCAAAGTTGGAGTGACAAGAAATTTCGCTAGAGCACCTCTTTGTTTTTCATTTTCAGCTGCCTTAGCCTTGGCCAGTGCTCGTTTCTGATTGCCGCTCAAATACTTTCGCCCTTTGTCTCTATCTCTGCTTGTGCTTGCCATGATGACGATGATGTAAGGGCTTTTTCAATTACTTTTCTTTTAAAAAAGCTAAACGGCGACGATAAACTGAAATTACAAAACAAAAAACAAAATCATTCACAATAAAGACTCCCTGGCACTGAAAAATAATAAAGATGTGCATGTATGCATCTAATGATTAAAGCAAAAGATTTCATGATTTTTAAAAGCCTGGGAGTAAGAAGAAAAGCGCAGAGGGCAAAAGAACAAGCTCTAGTAAATAGAACTGTAAATGCTCTCTATGATAATGAGGCAAAAACTAGTTAATTTAATATGTAGGATCTACTTACCACCACGTTTCTCTGTTACATGCAGGCTTAAGACACTTCAAGTTTGCAGTTTGGACATATAAACAATTTGGACATATTTAACAAACAACACAACTTTACATTCCAAGCTTTATGTTATATAATCTCATTAACAGCGCTCTTTCTGTGTTGAGGGTTTGAATATCGTCCACAAATTACCTTTTTTTTAAAAAAGCTAAGCGGCGACGATAAACTGAAATTACAAAACAAATAAACAAACGATTAGCAATAAAACATTGAAACATAGATATACGAGGACGGACTGAATAGTTTCACTGCCTTCACAGTAACAAGAAACTTCGTGCACACTGGACACTCATTAATTCATCATAGCGTCCCCCACTCGAGCGCGTGCGCGGGGCCCAATTTGAACAAATCGGTCTAATCGGCTTAAAACCGGCCCTGGTTGCCACTATAGATTCTGCCATAGAGCAAGAGGATTTAAGCTTAGCGATTGCGCAGTTTTCCATATTAGAAACTGAAAAGGTTGTCTAAGGGAAGTAAATGTTAAAATCAGGAGTGGATTTGGTTTCCTGGTGCCAAGGGCCATACTGATTTAGCCACTCTTCGGACACTTATGAAGTTACCATTTAGCAATAAATAGTTATTTGATATAAGGGTTTTCAATAAAATGCAGTCAAATGGTTTAGGAATTTACTCTAGCAAAATATATCTTAACATATGGGTCATTCCATGACACATCATGCAGTGGTCAAAACCACACCCTCACAGATTTTGCTTAAATTTGGTTTATAAAATGGTCGGTAATGGTTCAGAATACGGGCGCCACTTAATAAAGCAAAATTTGAAAAATACCATGGAAACAAAGTTGTTCTCTCATTAAAATACGTTGATTGCATGTGTCGCAGTAAAAAAAAACGAAGTTAGAATTATGAGAAACATATATTTTTGGGTATGAATCTAGGAAATTTTGAGTTGGCAACCCTACTATCGTATCGTTCATTCACTCGTTTGAAAATGGCTTTGGTTTGTGACGGATATGCGGTGACGCTAGTAGAGCTCAGATGGTGTTCTCCATTTAAATGTAGTGTATCCAATTTGGATAATTTAGGTCTCGAGGGTACGGCGGCAGAGCCCCCTTAAAGATCCCATATCACAAATTGATCGGTATAGGGTTTTATATTTTTTAGATTAGGTTAGGTTTTCCATGAAACATGTTTTTTGATGTGTTTTATGACACGTGTTTTTTCCTCCAAAACATGCTAAAACCATTGGTTTCCTATTGTTTAGGTTAATCTGACCATCGCTATTACAGTAAATTATTGCTTGTGCTGTGTTCCCCCACCCAAAACCCCCGGTTCCCACGGTGGTCCCCCCAGATTGTAGTAGGGGTTGGGGGTGGGGGGGTTGAAATAACTTCAAGCAATAATTTACTGTAATGGCGATGGTCACATTCATCCTAAACAACACGAAGCCAATGGTTTTAGCATGTTTTGGTGGAAAAAACAAAAATTGAGGTGGCGCCCCTATTCTGAACCGTTACCGAATGGTCTATGCTAGTAAGTACCAAATTTCAAATATCAGCTCAATCAGAGTTATGGTTCAAAAGTTATGCTCCCCCCTTTGGGGGGGGGGGGGGGGGGATAAAAACTAAATATTCAAACCACCATTACTCAGTCCCTAATTGACATAGAACAGTGATTTAAAGTGTTTATGAAAGGTAATTGCACACACAACAAATTAGCATAAGTAGAAAAAATGGCTAAAATTAATAGAAAAAAGGTTATGACACTTTATTCCATTTGAAGGGGTCTTGCCCCCCTAAATTACAGATTTTTTAAAATTTTCATATATACAACATACTTATTTGATACTCATCTTTTTCAACTAGTTGACTGTCTTTATCTGGTTCAGCACCAATACTTATTCTAAACAATTTACAATTATCAGAATCAGATGTCTGATAAGCTTGTATTAGGTTTTCTGACTGGTACAAACCTGTGGAAACCCTGTGGACCTTTAACAGGTAAACCTTCATTAAACCTACTAGAAAGATTGAATTTATCCGCATGAACTCCTCCTTTGTAACATACAATCAAATAATTGAATTAAAGTGTTTAGTGCAAAAATCATAGAAAGCTCTTGGTGTTAGAATATGACCAGTATCAGTACATTGCAAACTAGCATTTGCTACAACTCTTTTAATAGTTCATCCAATACCATCACAAGTATTTTTCCCATGACTTGTGCCAAAGAAATTCCACTCAGCCTTCACACTAAAATCCTGTTCATGATAGCATAGATTGCTGAAATTATATTTGTTTTTGTATTGGCCTCCACACCCATCAGAGAAATAAATTACTTTTTGTGTGTTGGGGAATTTCTGTTTAATATCCTTCATTAAATATTGCTGAAAAGTGTGAACTGCTGATGTTGAGTGCTCAAGACAATCGCTAATAATACAGTAACTAGTATGAATTAATTCCTCATCCTTCATGTAATACACCACAAATGGATGGAGGGTCACCTGGTCATTTGTCCAGTGAAAACTTTGTGGTTCATCTTGAGTGATGAATGAATAGTTTTCTGCAAAATCCCCTAGCACAAGTATTTCATCACAGTGAAGATTGTTTCATAGTCTTCAAATACTGACTCGCTTTTTGCAATGTAGTGGTGCCTAGTAAGAGAAAAAATGTGTTCTGAAAGGTGTTCAATAAATTCATCTGGAGAAGCTATATGAGTTTCCAATGTTGATCTCTATCTGTATTAGTCCACTGAATATATTCGATAGAATCTCTGCTTGTCAAGGAAAGTATAGTATTTAAGAAATTAAATATGCCTATGTTACCAGGACATTCTCTACATCCATGTAACATGCATGTAGAAGAATTTATATCACAAACACTTTTTTTCCGTAAGTGTGTAATAGGTTAAGTTTTTCTCTGCAATTGCTGATACCATGAGTTTAGGATTCTGGTGGTGGGTGCAAACACAAACTGAGTGGGTTCCTTTGCCTCTAGCAATTACATACCATTTTGGCCTCAGATTGGCAAAGGTAGAAAACCCTATGCTATTATTGTTTTCTTTATATTTTGAATATAATTCTTTTAAATTTCCTAGTAATAGACGTTTTTGCTTGTACTCTTTTTCACCATCTTTATCTCTTATGCTAACACAATCAGATTTCCCTGCACACAAACGACTGACTTCATCATCTTCGTAGAATTCCTTTATTTCAGAGATTATATCTTCAGTTAGTTTTCTTCCTTTACTGTAGATAGGAATCTGTGGCATAATACCAAATGTATGTTTCAAATGTCTGGCTTTGTCAACCATGTATCTAGTTGCACCAAACAAATCCATTATCCTAGAAATAGGAAATGGTGAGTGTGTAAGTATCTGAAGCCTCCTTTTGTACGATGATGAGGATTTGAAGTCTTGTAGATCACTCATGAGGTTTTTGTACCTATAAAAAAAAAAGCAACCCAAAATTATTGTACAATATTAAGGATGTAAGTACATGATTTATATTATTCAAGAATTAAGGAAGTACTGTACACTTCATGAATTTAAACATATACCAGTATAATTAGTATATGGGATGATGTCACATTTTAGGAAATATACGGTAGCTAATGTCTACATATATATCCAAACATGACAACCTATAATACTGTACCTATATACAGGTATTTACATACATATATGAATAGTTGAAAGTCATCTCATTAATTATTTTTAGTTTCTTACTCTCCAAATCTGCTTCTTTGAGATGCTGTTTACTCAGTGGCTCACCAACATCTTGAACTTCAGTGGCAAATGCAGTTTCCAACTTCCTCTTGAGGGAGGTTAAAGCTTTTTGTATTTTTGTGAAACTGCCTTTGATCCGCTTCCACTGCTCAGGGCATCTGAAAAATCTTTGAAATACAATTAATTAATAAATATAAGTATGACATATCTAGTGGCAACAATCTGAATTTCTGAACTGAAGTATATTTTTTAGATAATTTCATATATATGTATTAGGTATAAGACAACTATATCTGAATTAAATTTCAGCTGACTGTATAAAAATGCATTATCTGCACACACATTAATAGCTAGTTACGTAATTTCACTGGGGTAACATGAAGTTGCTCCAAAGTTGCATTAAGATCTTCTCATTGAATATATTTATCCGTTTCAGTACATTTTCTTGGAATTTTTTCTGGGGATATGTCAGGTGAAGTAGTCATACTTTCAGTAGCTACTAGTTATTGCTTCTGGCAGTCTGAATAATTCTTCATGTTTTGCGTGTTTATTAATTAATTTCAGACAATTTATACAAACTTCTGATCAGGGTTGGCACAGAAGTGGGTAACCCATTTTTCCCTACGTTTTTTTTAATTTTTTTAAACCCACTTGAAAAAAACCAGGTATTTTATCCACCTAGGTGAGTTTTTTCAAAAGTTGCCATTTCTTTTATATTTATCTGTATTTTTTCATTAAAATAGGAATACCATTTGTTATATTATTTATAATTAACTAATGCTCTATAAACTAAATAGGTTATTCAATCTATGTAGGATATTAAAAAGTTTAGTCAATAAGTTTACATTTGTATTGCAGCATTGAACAGTAGGTTATGAAACTCATTGAAAAACAAAATTAAAATATAGTATGTGTGAAATGATCCAAAACCAAATAGCAAATAACAGTATTTAACTATTAAATTGTTATAAAACTATAAGACAGTATGGCTCATAATCATTTTATAATTACTCCATTGTCTCCATGACCATATAATCAGAATCTACCTTTAGAGGTGGAGTTGCTAAGCACAAGTACCTGTGTATTTTAACTAATTTTGTGGCCTTATCTACACCTAGCCTGTTTCTTAATTTTGTCCAGACCAAACCAAAAGTAGAGAATATTCTCTCAATGGATGCAGAACTTGGGGGACAACTAAGCAAAAATCAGCTGGCAGTGTTCTTTTTTTGCTGTGTGATTTTCCATAAGCTGCCACCATTTTGCAGACCTGTCTATCTTTATACATGGCAAGAACTTGTGATTGAAACATTGAAGCTAGAAATATTCCATCATCTTTAATCCTAAAAGCCATGAACTGTGGGAGAAACTCAGACTTGAGTTGTTATCCACTCTTCTGCTTCATCTTCTTGCTCAGCACTCAGTTTTGCTCCTGCATAAATAAACACAAGAATATGAATACGAGAGCAATGTCAATCTGGGAGGAATAATTGCTTAATTTTTATTTATTTCTAAATAGATAGGCTTATTATAGCAGCTCAATAAAAAAAAATCTACTATATAGTAGTTAGCTAAAGACCATATACACACCTATATAAGTATTGTACATTACTAGATATTTTAACATGTACACTAAATACCACCTATTTGAACTAAAGATCTTGAGCAAAATACAACCACAGTGCATGTCTAATCTAGCATAGGGTAAATAAAAAAAATACCTAATGCAGAAGGATCTATCAAGTTGGCAATATAGAAGAAAGGTTCAAGTGCTTCATCCATTCTTGACTTGATGCTTGATCTGTAAGGTTCCAGTGCTTCACTTTGAAGTAGACTTATCCAAACATCAGTTGCAGTGGACAATGTTGCTGAATCACTTTGGAGCTGTAACAAAATATTTTTTTCATATTCTATGGTTATATAATATATAAAAGTACTTATAGATGTGAATGTGCTACATACGGTATGTACATGTAAAATTATGTGAATAATACATGTTTATTTCTATTTATTTACCATATTGAGAGCTTCAGCTACTTCTGTAATTTGCTTTTGAAGGTCTACTATCTCTTTGTATAGATGAGTGTTGGCCAAGACTTTTGCTATATTGTCATTGATCTTATGTTCATTGGATATCTCAACATATTTATAAAAGTTTTTTTATGAATGTTTCAGTACAAGCTTTTTGACTATTCCACAGTGTGTCATTACGTATTTGTGGCATCATTCCTCTTTCTTGGAGCCATCCCTATGAATACCAAAAAAAGTTATATTAATTCCTATTTATAAGGATCTAATTTGATAATTTTAATTAAACTTCATAATACTGTAGCTACCATGATATATACATGAGGCTGATGATGGTTTCTGAAATATTTTTGAACTTCAACTACATGTTTCATAACAGTTTGAGGTGTAACTACTTTTTCCAGCAAATTAAGATAGTGGGCTGAGCAGCCATATGCAATGATGTGGTCCACTTGTTCGTCCTCTTTCATCAATTCCTTCATTTGTTTCATTTTAGTCTCATTGTCTGTGCATATTGTGAAAACCTGTTGTAGAACACAAATTTTTATTGTAATATTTTATACCAATTTACAGATTAAGTACAGGAATAAGTTCCATTAGAGACTTGGTTACGTTCTAAAAAAATCCAAAATTTACATATAAAACATTTAAAATTAGTTAAAGTAAAACAGATTAAATTATGTATTTCATTATATACTATATCTAGGAACCAAATCTCTGACTGTCTGTACAATAAATTCAGTACCAGTATTACAATATTTTGCAGTATTTTATTTCAAATTATTTTGTAAGGACGTCAATGATTGTTTTCAGCTTCAAGAATAATATGAAGAAATTTTTTTTATAATTAATAGTATTAATTACAATTTAATTATTGTTAACTATTGTATTTTACACAAGTTCCTGTTCCCAGATGTATAGTAAAACTTATTTTTTCAATAATCAAAGACAAAATAAAATTGTGCAATTTATAGAATCAATATCTATGTAAAAGCTCACCTTTTTGTTGTACTTTTCTTTGATTTCTTCCACTGCTGATTTAACTTCTTGCAGACAATATTCTGAAGTTTTCTTTGCAGATCCTGAATCAATGGCTTTAAGTAGAAATGATGTTTGACCTGTGTGCACTGATGAGGCTAATATAGGGTTATTCTTCACAGATGACCATCCATCCATGCGTAATGTCAATGTGCAATCGGCTGCACTCAACTGTTCTTTCAGACTATTCTCTACATCAATGTAAACTTCATCCAACAAATGCCCTGCTAGATCCTTGCGTGATGGAGTCTTATAACCTGGTCTTGCAATATTCATCATTTCTTTAAAATATTTCTCTTCAGCAGTCAGGAAAGAAAGATTGCTAGCATAAAAAAAATCTTGCAATTGCTTTGTGTATTGCTTCTTGCTGTGCTGGAGTTGTTACAATTGAAAAATCTCTTATTTTTGGCTGTACAGTTCTGTGGTGGCTATGTGCCCATTCTTGAACTGACTTTGCTTTCTTTTTCTGTGGTGTTTTGAATGCTAGTACTGAAGCAATTGATGTTATACTTGTTTGTTTCATCGTCAGAAAGCATCAATTCTTCATGCGCTTCATCTGAATGGCTTGATGACACAGAAGGCTTAGGTGAAGGGTTTTCATAGCCTAATGATGTAACTCGTTTAGGGCATTTATTTAAATGGGCTTTTATCCATTCAATTTTACCACTTATTTCAGTGTTACAATCCTTATTTGTTCCTTCTACACTTAACACTTCATTCCATTCACCCTTACTTTTTCTTCCTGCACCTGCTACACGTGGCATTTTTCTTTGTAAATAATATGTTCAATTTTATATTGTAACTAGACCTATAGTGTATTCATTAATTATAATAAAGATTTTTTAATTAATATAATTAGCTATATACAGTGGAACCTCGGTGTTCGAATGAACCAGACCTCGAACAAACCGGAGTCTGAACAATTTTGTTCAGAAAACATTGACCCGGTCTTTGAATGTTTTCTGGAGTCCGAACGCTTGGAGGAAGTTGTTGCCTGACTCTGTGGCAAGCAGAGACTTTGAGGCAGAGCGAGTGGTTCCGGAAATCATCTCCCTAGGTGGGTCTATGGGGTTAGAGGTGAACCAGGAGGATGTGGAGGAGTTGATAGATGACCACAGCAGGGAACTCAAGATCTTCTCAAGGAGCAGGAAGAGGAACTGGCAGAGGAATTTTCTTCACTGGATGATAAGGAGGAGGTTTGCACTGCCAAAATTTCCACTGATGAACTTAGAGTTGTTTTTTTATTGGTCAAAAACGCAGAGCATAGTGGAGAAATGGCACCTGACATTGCTCTGGTGAGCCACAAACATCAATTCCTTCAGTGATAATGTGGTTGAACACTTTAGGAAGATTATGAGGGGTAGGCAGACACAGACGACATTGGACAGATTCCTTTTAAAACAGAAAAAATGATTACAATATATTGTGGGCTGTTTTTTAGGGGTAACTTTTCGTGGCCCAGAACGAATTAATTACATTTACATGTATTTTAATGGGAAATACTGTTTCGGACATCAAACTTTTCGCAGTTCGAACACCACCTAGGAACCAATTAAGTTCAAACACCGAGGTTCCACTGTATATATATGTGTATATTAGGGTGTCCCAGCCTCACATGTGAAAATAAAAATTTGCAAGAGTCAAATCGCACACCCCTTTAATTAATTACACTTGAAGAAAGGAAAAAATGGGCGAAATTTCATTGGCCTATTAGGAGGGGAAGGGTCCCCTCATTGACCTTGTTTATTCGACCCTATATGAACAAACGTTAATGCTCAGCATAATCATTCTAGAATGGAAGAATGAAATGTAAAATTCTTCTAATGACTAAATTAAAGGAAAATGGAAATTCTTCCTAATGGGACATTTCATTTTGGGGGACAGAGGATCCTTTTGTCTGCTGAGGGGAACTGCTGGCAGTGTATTCGACGACTTGGCACCGAGCTGCCGTTCCTCCTCGTTTTTTGTCAGGCCCTCGTTGAAATCTTCCGCCAGTTCACCGCCATTCTGCCGCGTCGTTCACAGACTTCCAACGATGGTGCATCCTTCGAGATCTTTGGGGTTTTTGGAACCGGCAGCTTCAGGCAATGAAAAAAGGTTTTGAGTCCTTTTCGGGACCAAGGTGCTCAAATCCGACTGGTCTCATGGTCAAGAACACACTTTCCCTCCAGCTGACGCAGATCTTTGGGTTTTCGGTCTTCTTGTGCAGGTTTTGGAGCATGGCTGTCTTCTCTGCATCGGTGGTTTTGGAGGAGAACATAGCGAGTCTGGCAAATCTTCGCTTAGGTACCAGAAGTGGCCCCGGAATTTCGTCAATGCGGCGGTACCTTACATCATGATCCACTGCCTTGTACCACTCTAGGTCCTCCAACAGCTCCAGGTCATTGACGGGTGGCATCGCCGTCAATGAGCTCGAACCACCTCTGGAGGTAGATGGTGACGGCAAAGACGTTTATCCTGTGTAGTGACCGGACCTCGTGAGTGGTCAGGTGGAATTGGCTTTGGAAGATGAACATCTTAAGACAGTAAATGCCTTGGCCATCCACCTGGCCCGGTGGTATGCTCCAGGACGATTGTACGGAGATCTCGTTTGCCATGACCATCGAGGGAAGACCAGAGCGAGGATCAGGAACTCCCGGTAATCGTCTCTTGGGTGGCCAACTTCAAGCTGGTCTTCAAGAAGTGGAACAATCTGCTCTTTTTTTCAACGCCACCCATTCTGAAAGGATGTCACTTGGGCCATTGCCATTGAACGGAGAAGCCTGCTTCTGGTCGATGAACTCCCATTGGATCTGAAGCGAGCGAACAGCGCAATTTCGGGGCCAGAAGACCGAAGAAACAGGTCAAAGACTGAGGTGATTACCAATTTCCATCATGTGGTGTCTGCAAACCAGGAAAAGAACGCGGCGGTCCATTTGGTCCTGGATAATCGTACAAGCGCCGCTGTGAATACCGGTATCGCCGCTGTTGTGTCGAAGCAGAGACAGCAATCCATGGTTGAACTTGTGGCCAATCATCCAGCACCTTCAGAACGCTCCAAGCCATCCGCTGTCCTGTGCTGTCAGGGATTTTTGGGATCGCCAACAACTTCTCAAGATTCTTCCCGAGACCAGCACTGGTATGCGATCCGATTTCCCTCATCCGAATCAGGGAGGAGTTTGCCATCAAAGTGGACGGACAAGCAGCGTATCAGGATTGAACTCTGTCTTGATTCCGGCTGCCAAGTTCTTCCTGGACTTCTGCGTGAACGGTGAAGACTGATTGGACAAGGTGGACTGAGGATAACTCAACTCCGCGGCAGCGAGTGCTGGAGGCCACAATGTGCATCACTTGGCGTACTGAGGTTCCAGTTCGATCCAGGGCTGCAGCAAATTGGGATATTGGACGATCCTCCTTGCTGACACTGGCCGTCCTTGGGAGCGGATCGAGGAGCCGAAGGACAGGAGAGGAATATTGGAATCATCATTGGAGCTTCGGCCATGGACTCCGAAGAAGAAGACGACCCACTTTTCACCGTTCCTTTTGCTTGCAATGAGTCCATCTCTTCACGGCTTTTCTTCTTCCTCTTCTCTTCCAGCTGCTCGGCGTTTCTCCTGCTCCGCTGCCCTGTGAGCAAACTCCAGGTCCTCCCCTCTGATGTACATCTTCCGCACGGTTCGCTGGTCATTCAAAAAGTCTCGATTTTCGGGGACTTTGATGAGTTCATGGCGTTGGCATGAGCTGTTTCGAACAGTGTATTCAGGTTGGGCTTGGAATCCCTTTTCCGCCAGTTGCTTCTCTCCCCATGGTTTCGGTTTCTGGCAACCTTCTCTTAGTCCGTGGAGAGGGCCTTGATCCTCTCGACGCACTTGGGCTTGTGGGAGGTCGGAATAGATGCCCGAGCCACACCGCCATAATCTCATCAGCTACCACATGGCAGCTTCCGCTGTGGACATTTTTTTCTTCCGAGTGAAGAACAAAACAGATGTCGAGAAACATCTCCCCTGTCGGGAGTTGACACAGCATTTCCAGGGTTCATTTCGCAACACCCCCACCAACCACACAATCTCCTGCTTTCTTGTATCCATAACCTGAAAAGAAATATGCTACAATTAGTATAAGGTAGAGAGTAGCCGTTCAGCAATAGTAACACATGGTTTGAGGGGACCCTTAAAATTAAAGAACACAAATGAAATTCATCTTGCTGGCATGTTTTCACGAGTGGAAGAAATTAGGGGGGTGTGCATGACAAACTTCAGGAACAAACAAAAAATTGGGACACACTAGTATATATAATACACTATCAAATTATTTTACATTCAATCTTACACACAAAAATATTAATAATTATAGCTGACAGCTATCAAATAAAATTTACTGTAGTGTACAGTATTTAAATAATAGTTACAATCAAGTGTGTCAAGTGCTGATGCCTGACACTATTTGTTAACAAACACACACTCACTACTGGGAACCACCTGAATACTGTACATTGCATTATTTGATCCTTACTGACTAACCCTGAAGTATGAACAGAGCACAACATGTTCAAACAAGTTACACAGATCACTCCCATGAATTGTCACCCTTTGGTAATTGGGTAGAAATCTGTTTGAACATGTCTGCTGTCAGGGGTTGTTGAGTTTGCTAAATGAGTTGTGTGTGTATCTAAAATGCAGTACATGAGTCATGAAATATTTTATAAATTAAATACAGGTGTATTTTATTGTCAACTGTATTCCTTTTATAAATGTTTTTATCATCTTATACCTCTAAACCATTTAGCAGGTATAAAAAGATAAATAACATTAATTATTATTGTATTGGAGACTTATAATAACATACTTTTGAAAAAAAATAATTTTCCCCAATTTTGTCTGGGTTTTATTGAAAAAACCTGAAAAAACTCAGGTGGGCTGGGTTTTTTTCAATAAAGTAGGCAATTATGCCAACCCTGCTTCTGATTCATCACTGAAATTATATTTAGGGTCACTATTTTCAACAGCAAGCTTTGGAAGTGGCCTCAAAGTTTTGCAGAATAGGCTTTTTGTGCAGTTCAAAAGGGTTGCAACAGTGCTTGTTATAGCTTTTATGTGTAGACATTTTCATCAAACACTTTTACTTATTTCTATGCGTATATGTACATAAATCTGTTGAAAATGAAAAAAAATATATACATTAAATGAGAACACAGTGAATGCTTTGTGCATCACAGAAAACAAAATAAAGATATCTCTAGTTAGGCAATAGTTATCCTGGGTAGGATTGCCACTTTTTTAATGTCCACATAGGATTTTTTGTTCAACCAATTTACCCAACAATTGAATGGGAATGGGGGAAGATATTTTATGGTAGGTACTAGTGTTTTATGTTTAGTTCTTAGAATACTAGTTTAACACACATGTATTTACATTTTTAACAAGTACATCAATCTATATACCAGAAGTCAATTAGAATGTTGAACAGTGTTAGAAATTATTCTCTTAAGTGAAAGTAGTCATTTTCAAATCTGTAAATACCTATTTTATATGCAAATACACACACATTTCTTTTCATCCCCCTCCCCGCGGGCGGTCTTTCTGGGGTGGATCGCCCGCGGGCTCCTGCCTCCATGTGGCGAGGGGGGTCAGCCGCGGCTGGGGGCCCTGCCGGGTCCCCCGCCCGGTTGCGAAGTGGACTTTTAACATACCCTGCTATCCTACAGCCCCCTCTTTCCTGTCTTCCCCTCTTTCCCCTCTTCCTTGCCCCCTCTGTTTGTTTTTTTTTCTGCTTTCTCTCTTCACTTCGCGCGCCCCGTGGGCTGCCGGGGCTGGTCGCTGGGGGTCTCGCCCCCATGGCCGGGGCCGGACTAAGTTGGCTGGTAGGGTGCCCAGGCCTGGGACCCTGGGGGGCCTTGGTCTTTGCTGCCAGCGGGGGAGAACTCTCGACGCTGCAAGGGCCCCTTTTGAAACGGGGGTACCTGCATGGGACGAGGCACCCACCCCCCGCCGGCGTGCGCTTGGTCCCTTGGGCCCCGGGTAATCGGTTCCCCGCGGCCCGGGCGCGAAACTACAATAAAAATTTTCTATGGAAACACTTACAACTCTAATGGACCTCGTTGACGACCCGGCTTGTGCATCTGACCTCCCTCTGACTACCTCTTTGGACCGTGGGTCTGGTAAGGGCAGTCGGCAGCCCTCCCACCCCGTCTGCTCTTCTTGCCGACGCCTCCTCTCCCTCTCTTCCCAGGCTCGTGGCGCGCTGCCCGACCCCCGCCAGTAGCGGATGGACCTGCAGTGGACCCCCCACCCCTGGATCCCCCCATATTCCATGTCCCGATAGGGACCCACCTGCTTTTTCGCCCTCAGGTGGGAGGCCCGCGGCCCCGGTCGCCTCCCACTCCGGTCGGGCCTCATCGCCCCCGGCCCCCTCGGCCCCTGGGGGACGTGGGACCCGACGTCGCCGTCCGCCTTTCTCGTCTTCTCGCCCCCTCGAAGTTCCGGTGGTGTTTGGCCAGACGGCTTCACTCGGCCTTAGGACGATGGACAAGTTCCTCGTCCTCCGCCCCTCCTCCTCCAAGCCCCTCCCCACTAACCTCGAACGTCTCTTTCGAGCGATCCATGGGAAGACGGGGACGGCGCGTTTTGACCTTCGGCCTCAGAGGGATGGCTCCATTTTGATAAGGTCGCGTTCCTCTGCCGAAACCACCTCTCTGCTCGCTATCCCCGATGTCCTGGGCTGCGGGATCACGGTGACTCCCCACCCCCGCCTCAATCAGTGCCAGGGCACAATTTACGCTGCTCGTCTTCTACCCATCCCGTGGAAGACCTCCAGATTGACCTCGCCTCCCAGGGTGTTGTGAGGGTGTACCGCTTTCCCGACAGATCGCGGTCCCCAACTGCCCCTTCTCCTCGCCTGCTCCTCACTTTCGACTCACTGGTGCCCCCCGTTTCGGTATTCTGGGGCTTTGGTGAGAGACGAGCGTGCGAATTCTCAGTACGACCATACGTGCCAGATCCTACGCGCTGTTTTCAGTGTAATAGGTTTGGCCACGTGAGCAGCTCCTGCCATCAGCCGGCCCCGTTGTGTGTCCGCTGCGGCGGCCCTCCCCACCCCTTGCCCTGTACTGCTCCGCCTTCCTGCACCAACTGCCATGGACCACACCCTGCTTCATCCCGCTCTTGCCCGTCCTTCCTCTTTGAAAGGGAGGTTCGGGCCCTCTGTTCATCAGAGTTTCTCAGCGCTCGGGAGGCGCGGGAGCGGTTGCGTGGCGGCGAGGCCCGGCGTGGTGCCTCGTACGCCGAGGCTCTCCGTTCCTGGACCCCGTCCTCACCGGCGGTTCCCAAAGCGCCTCCACCCACCGTGTCCGCTACTCCCAGTCCATCCTCTGCCGCCCAGCAGACTCCTACCGCGGCTCCCCGTACTACCAGCGCGTCCCCACGTGCTCCCTCCGCGAACGCCGATGCTTCGTCGGCAACCCCCCCTGCCCCTTCTACGCCCTCTCCACCGGCGCCTTCGGCCACCCCCATTCCGGATCGTGACCCGCCGTCACCCACGCGGGCCGCACGACGGAGGGATAGGGGCCGCAAGCGCCGCGCCAGTGGTGACCCCGAAAGGTTCGACGCCATAAGCCTCGCATCACCTTCCTCTCCTAAACACAAACGCCCCCTTCGCCCTACCGCCCCGGTGTCCTCACCGTCCCCACTGCGCAACCGTTATGCACGCTCCCCCTGGGGTCCCCGTCGGCCCTCGTGGTGGGGGCTGAGATACACCCCTCTCCGGCCCGGTCGATGGACCCACTGGAGGGGGAACTCGCCCGCCTGGTCGGCGTGGGTGGGACGTGCACGCCCCCGCGTTTGACCCGCCCATCTCTCTCCTCGACCTGCCAATGCCTCTGGGTGAGGTATTATTTTCCACTCCCCCTCGTAGTCCTGCCTCCCCCGCACCTCCGGTGAAGGGAGGGCATTCTGGATACCTCTCACATCCCCTTCTCTGCATCGCTCTCCCCCGGACGTCCGGGAGACTCCTCCTCTGGAGGACTTGCCGGCGTCTGGTTCCACATCGCCCCCTCGTCGGGGGGACCCTCGCCTTCGCCCTCGTTCGGCGTCCCTCACTGAACTCCGGGGCTTTCCGATTCCCTCTTTAATCTCGGGCCGCCCGATCGGCCCACCCACCCCATAATCATCCTTTACGCTGACCTTCCTACCCCTCCCTATACCTCGCTCCTGCAGTGGAACATCCGCGGGCTCCTGGTAGGCCTCGAGAGTCTCTCCTCTCTCCTGGCCTCCAGGTGTCCGGCGTGTTTCTGCCTTCAGGAGACGATTCTGGGCTCCCGTTCCCTCCCTCGAGTGTCCGGTTACTGCGGGCTCCCTTCCCCGCCTCTCGATGGGGCGGGGAGGGGGGGCGCCGCGGTCTTCGTGCACCGCTCCGTCCCTTTCCGCCCCCTCCCGCTCCGTACAGTCCTGCAAGCTGTGGCCGTGCGCCTTTTCTTGGGGCGCCAGCTCACGGTCTGCTCTCTTTACCTCTCCCCTAACGTACCCCTCCACCCGATTCTCTCCGTGACCTAATTCTCCAGCTTCCCCGCCCTTTCCTGATTCTCGGGGACTTCAACAGTCGGGACCCGGCCTGGGGGGACGTTTGCTCCACCTTTCTCTCCGGGACCCTTCTCTCCCTTATGGACGAGCTCGAGTTCACCTTTCTGAACGATGGCTCCCCAACCTGCCTTCACTCGGCCCATGACAGTTTCACCTGTATCGACCTTTCCCTGGTTTCCCTCGAAATCGTGACGGAGTTCACCTGGGAGGTCCTGCCGGATTCTTCCGGCAGTGACCATTTCCCAGTGTGTCTTACCCCGACCCGTCTCCTCCCCCCCCCCCATCTGTCCACCCGCGCTGGCTGTTCGCCCGAGCAGACTGGGCCTCATACGCGAGGGGCACGGCGATCTCGCCATCAATTCCTGCCTTTCCCTCCGTCAATGAGGCCCTCGCCTTCCTCGAGAGTAAGATCCTCTCGGCTGCCGCCAGTTGCATCCCCCGTACCTCTGGCTCCCCCAGACCGCGAAGCGTCCCATGGTGGACCCCAGAGTGCTCCCATGCCGTTCAGGAGCGGCGCCGTGCCGGCCGCCGCTTCTACCGGACCCGCCAGCTGGAGCACAAGATAGAATTTCAGCGCCTGAAGGCAGTGGCCCGTCGGGTCCTGAAACTGGCCCGGCGTACCTCCTGGCGGAGTTACGTGTCCGGGATCTCCTCCTCGACTGCCCCCTTGACTGTTTGGCGCAAGGTGCGTAGCTTTGAGGGGACCCGTGTCCCCCCTCGACCCCCGGTGCTTCGGGTCGGGGACGACGAGTTCGTGTCCGATCCGGAGGCCGTCGCGAACGCACTTGCGGCGCACTTTGCAGCCATCTCCAGTTCCGATTCCCCCCACTCCCGCCGCGACCCACCGGAATTTCCACCTCATAGGAATGACCCCTATAATCACCTCTTCCACATGACAGAGCTTCGGGAGGCCCTCCGCCCCCGACGCTCCTCCGCCCCCGGCCCCGATAATATCCCCTATGACCTTTTACGGCATCTCCACCCCTCTGCTCTCAGCTTTCTACTGGACCTCTATAACCGGATTTGGTTGGAGGGTTCATTTCCGGACCGATGGCGTGAGTCCATCGTCGTCCCCATCCCGAAGCCCGATAAAGACCCCTCACTCCCGTCGAACTATCGCCCCATTTCCCTAACATGCTGTGCCTGCAAGGTGATGGAGGCGATGGTCGCCTCGCGGCTGTCCTTTACCTTGGAGGCGAGTGACCAGTACCCTGCTACCCAGGCTGGTTTCCGGCGCTTCCGGTCTACCACCGACCCCCTCCTTCTCCTTAGCCATGACGTGCAGGAGGCTTTCTCCCGGCGTCAATTTGTACTCGCCGTCTTTTTCGACCTCCAGAAGGCCTACGATACTACCCGGCGGAGCGCGGTCTTCGACTGCTTACGCTCCCTGGGTTTCGTAGGCTTTCTCCCTTCCTTTATTTATAACTTCTTGTCCGCCCGTTCTTTCCGCGTCCGCATCGGTTCTGCCCTCTCTGACCGCTTTCCGTTGGAGGAGGGTGTCCCTCAGGGTAGTGTCCTTAGCGTCTTGTGTTTCTCACTCGTGATGAACACAGTCGCTACGGTCCTGCCTACATCCGTTCGTAGCTCCCTCTATGCCGATGACCTGGCTATCTATTGCTCTGGCCGCCTCCCGTCTTTGGCTGAACGTCGGCTCCAGCTAGCCATCAATGCGGTGGTTCGCTGGGCGTCCTCGGTTGGCTATGCTTTCTCACCCTCTAAGTCTTCCAGTATGCTTTTCCGTCCTCGGCGCCTCCGTCTGTCGCATACCTTCGCTCTTACCCTTGCCGGCACTCCTCTTCCCCTCGTCCCATCCGTTAGATTCCTGGGTCTGACCCTCGACGGATTTTTCGGTTGGGTTCCACACCTTAGGCGGTTGCGGCAAACATCTCGCCGCACCCTCTCCCTTTTGGGTCATCTGTCCCACACGACCTGGGGGGCGGACAGGCGTACTCTGCTGCGCCTGTACACCTCCCTGGTGCAATCCCGTGTCGACTACGGCTGTGTGGTCTACAGTTCCGCCTCCTCTCCGGCACTCCGTATGCTGGATCCTCTTCTCCACCGTGGCCTTCGCCTGGCGTCGGGTGCCTTCCGCTCGTCCCCTGTCGCTAGTCTTCAGGTGGACTGTGGACACCCCCCCTGCCCCTTCGCCGGGGCCTTCTCATGGCGAAGTGTTACCTTCGCATCTGCCGCCTCCCGAAGTCCCTACTCTTCTCCGCGATCTCCCAGGCGCTACCCCGGCCTGACACGTGGCATTTCGCTGCCTCTCTGGCCGAGATTTTCTCGTCCCTGGGGATCCCCCACCCTCTATTCTGCCGTTCTCCTTCAATCTGTCGCCCCCCTGGCGGACCACCCCTATCTGCCGTTGCCAGGCGCTCCGTGGCCTGCGTAAGGAGTCTCTTCCTGCCATCCTCCGGTCTTTTCTGGCCCATCTTCCCGTCCATTCGGACGACGTTCCCGTCTACACCGACGGCTCGCGCTCCCCTGCAGGTGTCGCGGCCGCCGTCTTCTCTCCGTCATTGTCACCTACCTCCCGGGGTATCCCCCTGCCGGTTCAGGCCTCCATCTTTTCCGCGGAGCTCTTTGCCCTTCTGGAAGCCCTCCGTCTGGTATCGGGTTGTTCGCGGTCCTCCTGTACCATTTTTTCGGACTCGCTGAGCGCCCTTCAGGCGCTCGAGCGCTATGATTCCCCGGACCCCCTCGTACGCCTTATTCAACAGGAGTACCATGTCCTGCACACCATTCACCGGATCCGGGTCACCTTCTGCTGGGTTCCCGCCCATGTTGGTGTTTCCGGTAATGAGGCGGCGGACCGCATAGCCTGGTCCGCCGCCTCGCTGCCTCCCCTACCCCGCCCGCTCCCCTTCTCAGACTATGTGCAGGTCTTTCGTTCCTTTTACGATCGCATGTGGCAACAGTCCTGGGACGATGCCACCGGAAATAAACTCTGGTCCATCCGCCCCCGTCTGTCATATTGGGTGTCCTCTTTCCACCGCTCCAGACACAAAGAGGTCGTCCTTGCGCGGCTTCACATCGGCCATACGCGCCTCACGCACGGCTATCTTATGTTCCGGCAGGAGGCTCCTCGTTGCGCCTCTGCCAGTCGCCCCTCACCGTCTCTCACATCCTGGTGGAATGCCCCACCCTGTCGTCAGTACGTCGTCGCGCTTTTCCGTTCCTTTCTGATTTCCCCCTCCCCGAACGTTTACGCCTTATGCTCGCTGAGAGCCCTCTCTTCTCGCTTGACCGTCTTTTCCTCTTCCTCTCCCAATCTCGCATCCTATCTGAGCTTTAGGTGGCTTCTCACCTGTAGTCCGCTGTTCTCCCTTTTCTAGTGCCTTTTCTCCGTCTCCGTTTCTCTTTCTCGTATTCCGCCTCACCATGATATCCGCTACCATATAGCGGGAAATGGCGGTAAACGCCCCAATACAAAAAAAAAAAAAAAAAAATTTCTTTTCATATATTGATAGAATAAGGCTGAACTCGTATATGAACATTTAAAAAAATCTGTAATTTAGGGGGGGGGGGCAGGACCCCTTCAAATGGAATAAAGTGTCATAACTTTTTTCTATTAATTTTAGCCATTTTTTTCTGCTTATACTAATTTATTGTGTGTGCAATTACCTTTCATACACACTTTAAATCAATGTTCTGTGTCAATTAGGGACTGAGTTATGGTGGTTTGAAAATGTCCAGTTTTTGTCTCCCCCCTCAAAAAAGGGGGGAGCATAACTTTTGAACCATAACTCTGATTGAGTTGATATTTGAAATTTGGTACTTACTAGCATAGACCATTCTATAAACCAAATTTAAGCAAAATCCATGAGGGTATGGTGCAATTTTTCTTTTTTTTTTGCATGATTTGTCATGGAATGAGCCTACTGCTATGAAAGAGAGTAAGAGTAAAGCAGGGTTATTGTAAACCGCTGCAACATTACAAATTGGTAATGATGAAGCAGCTACAGTGAGTGTGTTGTTTGATAGTGGTAGCCAGTGTAGCTTTATTAAGACTAGAATTTCCAAAAATTCGAAGTTTAAAGAACTTAAGAGGGAAAATTTGAGAATTTCTGGGTTTGGGGGTTCATTTCAAAACTGAACAAAGTTAAAAAGGTAGAAGTTCTGGTTAAGGGGGGGTTACCAGAAAGTCCCACTATAAAGGTCCAAGCTGTAGAGATTGAGCAACTTTGTGCTCCAGTCACTACTTGTTTAGATATGCATGTGTCCAAAAATTGCAAGTTCAAGGAATTAATTTGGGCAATAATAAGTTTGAAGGAACAGAAGATATTAGTCTTTTGATTGGAGCTGACTATTATTGGGACTTCATCACTGGCAACATTGTCCGCATGGCTGAAGGTATGTAGTTATTGAAAGCAAGTTAGGCTGGATGCTACATGGTAGCTATTGCAATGAAATGGAGGTTAAAGCCCTTTTTTGTTAAGATTGATTGAGGAGAATAGCCATGGTTTGGAAAGGCATTTGAAAGCCTTTTGGGAACTTGAATCCATTGGCATAAAGGACAAACAGGAGGAGCAGGCAAGTACAGTGAACAGGGAGGTTTTAGAGCAATTTGAAAAAGGTATTGGGTTTAGAGATGGTTGCTACGAAGTTGGCCTCCCTTGGAAGGCTTCTTGCAAACCCAGCTAATGAGGCCATCCTAAGTTATGTAAAGGAGGGCTATGCTGAAAGGATGCAAGGTGAGCTGGTGAGCCAGGAGGCACATTATCTGCCACACCATGCAGTGGTACAGCGAGACAAAATTACCACCAAACTGAGGGTAGTTTTTGATTGCTCAGCCAAGGACAAAGGTGGTGTGTCCTTGAATGACTGTTTGGATGCTGGGCCAAATTTAAATGCAGATTTATTTTTCTTGTTACTGAGATTCAGGTTTGGTAGAGTAGCATTGACTGCAGATGTGAAGCAAGCCTTTTTGAGGATGAAGTTAAAACGAGAGAACATCACGAATGAGGTCATTAAGATCTCCCTGAGTTATTAAATGAGGTTCCGAGGAAGGACCACTTGCTTCAAATGTTGGGTCACTATCAAACTGTTCTCCTACCTGGTCTGGATGAACTTCATCAGCATCGGAGTCATCTTCGTCCATGGTCACATTTTCTGGTGGTTTTGGTACGGGTCGCTCTTCACTGTGTGGAACAGGTCTCATTGCTGATGGTAAATTAGGATATTTCACTGTATGTTTGGACTTAGAAGTAATCCCTGATATGTTTGTTAAAAAGAAATAACAGTCTGATGAATGGTCTTTCAGTTCTCTCCAAACCATAGGCACGGCGAAGGGCATGTGACGAGAACTATTTTTCCAACCAGTTAGAAGCCTAACACATGTCACACAGCAAATATGAGGGGCCCAGTACTTATCTTGGTCACCTAGTTTGCACCCAAAATAAAGCTTATAACATTTTTTAATCAGTGGAGTAATGGTTTGTTTCTGAGATTTGAAGGTTAGCTCTCCACACACAGCAGAAACTATCTGGGTGATTTAAACACTTTCGTGGCATAATGCAAGCTTAATTAACACAGAACTGTAACTGCAGGCTGTAACACACTTCACAGAACAGATTGAGTAACACTTGTGATGCTCACACACAACTGGCACACAACTGACAAAACAGTGCACCTGAGACAGTGACTCGGTGCATGTCTGAACATGTAGATACATGTTATCAGCCCACCTTGCCTGATAACATGTACCCAAGGAATCAAGTCAACTGTCTTACAAATGACCTGCTAGCACCCAGTTTAGCTTCCTCTCTCCAATACTAACATGTCATCCTTATAAATAAAGCGCAGTTTTCTAAAAAAAATCTTTATATGCTATATAAAAGATAGTAATATGTATCAGTCACACAAAACCTATGGGTGATAGAAAGATTCTAATTGCATTTTTGAATTCAGCGTAAAAAAGTATGCAAGAAACACTAAACAGTTTACTTTACTCTTTATGATGGTATGCACAGTTGACAGGCAAAGTCCATCCATGTACAGTGATCTCCCAACCTGCACCAGGGGTCTGTTCCTGAAAAAGCTTGTTCAGCACAAAATTGTGCAGGTTAGAACTATCTCCCCATAATATGAATGGGGGTAGAGGGATAAAAGTTTAAAAAAATTATGTATAATGTAATTTTTAACTGAATAAAAGCTCTTAAATCATTGTATAATATTGCATGTAAAATAATATATAACAAGAAACATAAATAGTAAAAACTTGTAAAAAAAAACAAATCTCAAAAACATCACTATAAAAATAATGTAATAATCCAGAGGAGTGTGAGAAAGATGACTTGATATAAAGCAGCTGGTTGTACAAAAGACAAGCTACTGGGCATGTTGCTACTAGCTGCAAATGCTAAAATATCATATGTACATATTGTATGCATAAGTATTGTATTGTACTGCATATGTGAAAAAGTGTTAATAAGCAATTTTTTAGTATTTACCACAATTTTTAAAAATTTATGTTGATCTACCTTTGAATCTTAGCTTGTGCAGATTAAAAAAAAGTCTAGTGAAATGTCCTTGGCCTATCTCTGAATTCATGTAGGCTGGGGGATCACTGTACATAGCCAATTTGAGATGTACCTTCACCACATTCTTCATGCCTCTTAATGTCTAATTTCACCTCCAGGGTAAGTCTTTCATTGGCTACAGGTGTACTTGCCAAAGTACTAGCTGGTCTCTTGGCACTCATTTTCACAGTTTGGGGGTCTGTGATCACTAGGGCGGTCAAAAGTCAATAAAGTCAAATTGTTTCCTATGGGGCACTTTTCGCTGAAACGACTGAAAATGCAATAAAAACACCTGTAGGGGGTATATTAACAAAGTTAATAGGTCAACCAAAAGTCAACTTTTACCTGTTAGGTCAAAAAATAGCAATGAGGTAAATAAAGTCAATATTTTGGAATAAATAATTAAAATAACTAAAAATTGGCATCTTTTTGGTTAACTGGCAACTTCGCTGCTCGTATTTGTCTTATTCAGTTATGTCCGTTCTGGTTTTGGATGTGGTTGTGTTGTATGTATTGTGGTTACTGGTTACCATTTTTGATTTGTGATTTTTTCTGATTTGTGATTTCACTGATTTCGATTTCTTTTTCCAAGACTTTTCCATGTAACGTGTCTTGCGCATCTGTTACATAATTGTGCGATGCAAATAAGAGCATTTTATAGTGATGTTGACACTTTAATTGCGTGTGTCAAGGCTTCTACTCTTAAAAACAAAAGAAGGAAGGAATTGTTTGCTGAAATAGGAACTCCTCCAGAACCGATTGTAACACATTGGGCAAGCTGGCTGAACGCTGCTTTTTATTATGCAGACAATTTTCCAAATGTGAAGACAATTGTGGAAAATTTTGAAGATGAAGGAATCATTGTTCAGAAGGCTAAAGAGAGTGTTGCTAATGAAAAACTGCCAAAGCAACTAATGTCAATCAAAATGAATTATAGTTTGATTGCTAGCTTAGTGACTAGGATGGAAGCATCTGATTGCACCATTAGAGAGGCATATGAAACCATTTCTTCTATCAACCTTGGCGAAGATATGTGTTCAGTCAAACAATACATTGAAACAAGACTCAAGACAAATGGTATTTGTGAAATAATTAACCTCAGTAGACCTGAAATCTCACCAACAGTTTATGGTCAGCTTTTGCAATGTCAACCAACAACTGCCACTGTAGAGAGATCTTTCTCCATGCTTAATAAATTATTAAGTAAGGATCGCAATTTTTTGCCAGAAAATGTCGGCAAATACTTCATAATTTACCACACACGGTCAACTGATGTAGAAGAGCAAGAATAAGTAATTAAAGTATCGTTTTTATTATTGAACGTAAAGGCAACTTTATAAGTCAATTTTTTCGATTCGTAAGGTCAACTTTCTTAATTTTTTCGGTCAACTTTTGACTGCCCTAGTGATCACTGATGAGTGTAAAGTAATAGCATAAATTACAGTATCACACAGTGCACGTGGATGAAGCTTTCAGTTTGACTGAGCTCCCTTACCCTGGGTGCCTGAAGGAATACATGTTCAGTGGAGCAAAAACATGTGTCATTGCATGATGGCTGGCTGCCTCACAGCTGGAAGTAGTTCTTGTGAGACATTTCAATTTTTTCTTACATTTGCCTGTATGCTAATTTGAAGCATGTTACGTAAAGTGATTAATGGTCATAAAATCAAATTTATGTTAAATGAGTTTACATTGTATGAGGACTCCCTGTATGTACTCTAATGATGGTACACCACTGGCTAATTCATCTGTGATAGGTTACATGGTTCTGAAATGGAACCACAATTAAGTGTTTATTATGTCCCTGACCAAATAAATTTGGAGGAGACATACTAGATTGTATTTGTCCATTCATCCATCTGTCACACATTTGTGTTGGGGCTATAACTTTTGTACTGCTCAACATCACTTCATGAAATTTCATACACATTGATTATCAGAAGCCAAAGTGTCACGAGCAAGACTTGGGGTCCCTGCATCAAAGGTCAAGGCCACAAACAGGGGTCAAAGATCAAATTGAGGGTCATGTCATATCTTTTGAGCTGCTCAACATAAACTGATGAAACTTCATACGTGTGTGTATCATCACAGGCAATTTCACAAGCGAGAAACAGGTTGTTGCATTGAAGGTCAATGTTGCTATTAGAGACTATGGAAAAACTATACATTAGGGCGGATCGAAAATGAGGTTTTTAAACTTTTTTTCGAAATTCAAATATGGCTAGTGCGGAAAATATGTGGGTGCTATAGACAATGACTGTGCATAAATATTAGTCCTGCGAAATTATATCTTCAGGTGCCACAAAGCCGTTGAATAAAGTGAAATATAATGATTTTCTTATATTCTGCATTAGTACAATAACTGAAACTTACTTGTTATTATTATATATTAAGTGTTCCAATTACCAAAATAGTTACTGAATTACGCAGCTCTTAGTTTATTTAGATTTTAGATCAATGTTCTTTTGATTAATGATCTAAATAATCCAGAACTCACCACTGGCTGCGTGTCGAGCTCCACCCATGCCCTCCCAACCACCCATCCTTGCGCATGTTTTTTTCTATTAACGTTTTATTTAAACTTTATATTCAGCTTTACTTTCGAATGATGGCATTTTTTTATGTGACTGAAGTGTTGATCTTATGAAGCCATCTCGCGCGTTCAATCCAAATACTTTTGATGATGCTTCAGTCACTAATTTTACCATTCTTTCTACTACTTGTGTATGACAAGGGAATTTCTCGAATGGAGGGGTACTCTTGTTTTCTATGAATTCTTCAATCTCATTTTCTGTCAGGTGTCTTGTCACAGGTGGTTCAGTGACAATGCATTTTTGCCAATTAATTAAATCAGTATAATCAGTAGCTTCAAATTGAATAACAGGTACTGTGAAACGCCTCACAACTTTTTCCTTGTTTGTTTGCCTTGCTTTCTTTATTCGCCTCCACGCTAATTCTCTTATGGCGCTGCGGTCATCATGAATCATTGATGCTAGAATATTTTCTGGATTTGCAAAAAATGCATTTCTTTGTATGACAGGGTTTACAATATCCTTTACTTCGTCATTCAGTGTTCTTGTTAGTTCAATAGTTTTGAAAACATGTTTTGAGCCATTGACAAAAGACGTACTTTGCTTAATAGAAAACCACATTGGGATGTAGACCTTCATTATAAAAGAAGCAATGTTCATGAGGTTCTCAGATGGACTTACAGTTGAAACGTATAGATGAAGCAAACGATTTGCTGTAGTCAGCCATCGTGAATGTGCCATTTTGCCTGGACTACGATGAGCAAGATCTGGAGAGCAATATCCCTTTGTTATGGCCTGATGAATATCAATTAGATATTTTTGGTCAGTGCTAAGATCTTCACAGTCTACAGTTGGTTCCTCAGCATCAATCCTTTCAAACTCGACAATAGGAAGACTCTCACAGTTCTCTAATTCCCTGCCAATAGGATGGTGAATCCGCGGGGGCCAGATGTTTTTCCATCCAGCTTTGCAACTAAATGGCGTAATGGCAATTCATTGGCATGGAGCTGGCACACTAAATGTTGAACTGGCTTCTTCAGCTTCAATTCTATAAGCCTTATAATGCCTCCCTTTTCTCCAGTGTTGACTGCTGCACCATCGCATCCAATGGCAACAAGGTTTTCCAGGTTCATGTCATTATTTCCAATATACTCAAACATTCCTTTACATATTTCTTCAGCTGATCCAGAATTCACAGAATAATGGCCCAAATAATCTGAACCAGGTTCTCTCACTAAAGTGATATGTTCTTCTGTTACCTTCTTCTGATATACTTTGGACTCTATTTTTTCTTGGAAGAGTGTAGAATCTTTTCGACCATCAAAATAGATTCCTCTGATTGGGACGATTTTGATCTTTCATAATTTCTGATCTCTTCTTTTGTCTTTCTCTTCTGATTTTACTCCTATCCACTACTTCAGATGTATTGTCAATAGAAACTTCTCCAATATCTTGCAATACTGCACTAACAATGAATGCTGCAGCTCGATCTGAAACTGCAGTCCTGTCACAAGCAGTAGCCACTGAAGGTAGATTTGTAGTTTTCCTTTTCTTGAATAATTGTTCTTCAGGTTGTTCGAGCTTTCTCTTCGAGCTAACTGGCTCTGGAAATGTATCATCTGATATTTCGCCAGATTCACTTTCACTGTTTGATGTCGATGATGATAATTCAACATTTGTATCCTGCAATTTCTCCTGTGAAGATTCTTTGGTGAGCCTCACAGCTTCTTTTTGCTTTCTTAGCAACGTAGATGCTTTTTTCTTTGAGAGTGTAATATCTACTCTATCAATAAACAGTTTTCTTTCACTCCTTTGATCTAAGAGGAACGTCACTTCTTCCTTTGGAACCATTTTTTCTTTGGGACAAGAACATTGTGTTAGTACTTTGCACTTGCACGCTGCAATGTCAAAAAGTTTTGTGTGTGCTTCTTTTTTGAACATATCAATCTTTGCTTTGTAAGCTTCAGAATTTTTTCTGCTTTGGTATGGCTTCATAATGACACGATACTTTTCGTGGTAGCTTCTGAACATTGTTTCAATTCGCCTGTCTGACAGAATTGGGACGGAAGCACTTTCCCAAATTGTTTTCAATTTATCAACAACTTGTTCTAATATTTGAGATATTGAAGGATCTTTATTAGTATTCTGTTTCAAATCGTTTCTTACAAACAAGTAATATTTAAAAACTCCTTCGTATGTAGGAAGATTCCTGTGCCACAAATGTTCCCCCATACCAAACATGGGGCACTCAGTTGAGGCCCTGGTTGATTTTGCACAAACTCGAGACATTTTGAAAGTATACAAATCTGAAAAAGAAAGAGCTAATATCAATTATACGTTAATTTCAGTTAATAGTACATGGCAAACTTAGGGCAACACAATACAGAAATGCAAAATATATAAGAAATATAGTTTAGACTATCTGAGTAACGCCAACAACAGAACACCCACCTGCTACGAGAGCGACAGCTACACTGAACCGAGGTACTCAAGTGACAGCTGAGTGAGCTGACTATAGAAAACTGTTTTTAGAGAATAGAAACTTTTTTTAAAGGTTGACTGAGCTATTTTTATACAAGTGTGAATAAATTCTTGTCTATTGTGCATCGTGGACTCTTCTGTAATTATTGGTTAAAATCTGCTTTTTTCAATTTTCTTCAATATTGAAGGTCATTGTGGCACCTAAAGATATTAATGTTATGATTTTAAATTTATACCAGCTTATTTCCTCACTACTCCACACATTTTCCACACTAGCCAATTTGAAAATTCGAAAAATGAGTTTTTCACTCCGCCCTACTATACATGCCTGTATGCAGTACCTCTATTTTATAATTTAATAAAAAATTTTGATTTATTGTATTGAATAACTTAAATTGTCCTGGGTTTTGGGATAAAGCTCACTGGGAATAGGGAAGATTGCCATAGGTGGAACTAAAGAATAAAAGATTATGTTGGCATTGGGCCTACATTAACAAGCAAGAAAGAACATATTTTTAATACCAAAAATTTTCCATCATACTGACTCATCAAAACCACTTTGAGAAGAGAAGTAATGAACATACATAAGTATACATTTTTTTTTTTTAAATACTGAATAACCCTTATTAATAATAAAATAAATATAGTGGTCTTACAACTTACAATGACACAAGTAATTGTGAAGCTGGACTATTTATTTTATTTAATTTGGCCCTTAAGCTTTAGGCTTTACTAGGCTCTTATTAAAAGTAAAACAGATAGTTATTATTATTACTTAATAATAAATAAATCATGAATAATTATTATTCATAATAATTAAGGTATGTATTAATCTTAAATTAACATTATCAGTATAACAAATGCAAGGTTATTATTGAGTTGTTATACCAATACCATACAAAGAAATCAATATTATACGAGGGTAATTCAATAAGTATCCCCACTTTTTATTTTCATATCTGATAGATTATAAACACACCACTTCTCAACATAGTCTCCCTGTTTCTCAATGCACTTGGTCCAGCGATCTACAAGCTTCCTAATGCCATCACAAAAGAATGTTTTTGGCAGTGTGTGTGTAGCCAGTCATGTACTGCCTCCTTCAGGTCATTTATTGCCTTGGAATCACTGACACCTCAAAGCGTCTTTTAGTGGTCCAAACGGGTAAAAATCCGAAGGTGCCAGGTCTGGATTGTAGGCTGGATGGTTGAGAACTTCAAATTTAAGTTCTTGAAGGCATTTTCTAGTCTGTGCGGTGGTATGAGGATGTGCATTATCGTGTAACAGAATAACACCTGACAATCTCCCTCTCCATTTTGTGCAAATTGCTTGCTTTAACTCACTCCAAAGCATGTCAGAATATGATGCGCTTGTTACTGTAGTTCCATGCTCTAGATAATGTTCAAGGATAGCGCCTCAAGTATCCCAAAATAGTGTTAGCACAACTTTACCTGCTGATGGCTGCGCTTTGAACTTCCTTGCAACAGGAGATGTTGGATGCTTCCATTGCATGCTCTGTCATTTGCTTTCGGGTTCATAGTGATGGATCCAGGTTTCATCTCCAGTGATAATGCGCTTCAAAAAGTTTTCACCTTCATTATGATACCACGCCAAAAGATGAGAGCAGACGTCCATACAATTACACCTGTGCTCTTCTGTCAACTGTTTGGGCACCCATCTTGCACAAACCTTGTGAAAGCAAAGAATGTCATGAACTATCGAATAGGCTGACCCTTGACTGATGTTTAATGAAGATTCAATTTCTTTTATTGTTAATCTTCTGTCATTGAAAATCATGGCTCTGGTTTCTTCCTGCTTGTCACCACTGATTGATGTTGATGGGTGTCCTGAGTGCTGAGCATCTGTCACACATGTCTGAACTTCCTTGAACATTTGAATCCACTTGTACACACTTTGCTGTGGTAATGCATTATTCCCATACTGAGCACATAAACGTGTGTGAATTTCAGCTCCTTTCACACCTTCTGCTCACAAAACACGAACCATGGATCTCTGTTCTTCCAGAATACAAATTGAAAGTGGCGCAGCCATGCTCACTACTCATACGATATGTGACAGCTATGAGTAGCCTAAATAAGCCTATGGATCTCAATTTGGCTTGTTATTACGAGTATATATTATATATACTATATGTATTATCACTAAAATAAAAAGTGCAGATACTTATTGAAGTACCCTTATACATGAGAGAGAAGAACTTAACACTCACAAGTAACATCTTTAATCCTAGATTACACACAAGAAATGAATAAACAATAGTGATGTACATTAATCATACATTGATTTTTATTAGTATGCCATTATTAATCAGGATTTCAACTTGGTTTTGAACAAATTTACATTCACAATATTTTTTATATCGGCATTTAAATCATTCCATAGTTTCAATCCATTGAAAATGGGTAGATTTTGAGAGTGAAAACAATCTAAATTGAGGTATAACATGCTTTGATCTATTTCTGGTCTGATATGAGTAGATTTCTTGAGTTACAAAATATCTATTTACCCATTGTAAGTTAGTGATTTTGTTCTTACACTTGTAAATAAAATGTGCCAGTTTGATAACATTGAGCTTTAGTAGTTTTAGCGCTAAATAATGCACTAGAGTGATCAAGGAAATCTGTATCAGATAACCTTATTGCTCATTTTTGGATGACAAGATACTGTTTAAAGCATTGTTAATGGAATTTCCCCAAACAAGGGTGCAGTACATTAAATAAGGAAGAACAAGAGTATGATAAAGATTGAATAAAACCTGTTTAGGGGACTACATTTCTAAGTTTAAACATTATAGCTGAATTCAGCAAAATCAATAAAGAATTTTAATTCAGGGCTAGCCAAGTGAGAAGTATTGCTTTAGGCAAGGAAAATGTGTTAGTCTTTCTACAAGTTCTGAGTGAAAAAAATTAGCAAAACAAGAGGATAAGAGACTTAACACAGGCAAAGAGGAATTTGCCTGTGTTAACTGAACTTACAAACCTAAATGCCTTGCATAACCTAACTGTCTACATTCAACAAGAAAAGGTGAGCAACCACATGACCTACAACCAGATGTGAACTTCAACAAGAAAAAGGTATGGTGTTTTCCCTTTTCCACTGGGCTATGCTAAAATCCAGAGGTAAACAAATCTAATAATTTAACTAAAACCTACCTAACAAGGTCTCTTGAACACACACACAGCCACTGCTTTTTTTTCCTCATCAACTCTAGGTATTAAATCTGCTGGAAATTTTCATCAGATTACCAGGTTGAAAGCAATGAGTCATAGGCCTATAAAGGTTTTTCATGGAAGCCAAAAGTCAAATGGAGGCTTGTGCCATAACTTTTGAATTATACTTGCTTTTGCTCAGTTACCAATAAAAGTACCGTATATCTATCACAATAATAGTGCCATAAAATGAGGTGGTTCTAGGGTTACTTCAGACTTTTAATCATAAAAAAATGATTTGGTTTCTTTTATATCCACAATTGCAGTAGGCTAATTAGGTTCTACTATTCTGATACTATTTAGCTTGAAAAGTAAATTGCACTGTCTGAGGTTGTTACCCTTGCTGTATGTTACTGTGCTTCATATTCTGGTATTATGTATTAAAACTCAGATTTAAATGATTTCATGGTAGAGAAATTTACAAGTCAGACCTTTATATATTTATTGATCAATAGAAATTAAATCTCTAACATTACACCTATAATAATAATTACAATTAGTGCTTAATATTTGATATAAAGTTTCATAGGCCCTATATGGTGTATATATTATGGCAATAGTTTGTGTAATAACAATGCTTCATTATTGAATTAAACATTGATTACTCAAGGCAGCTACATCATAGCATTAATTAGGCAGTGGAAGGCCCTATATTCATTTTTTTAATGTGTGTATAATTTGTAAGTCATATGAAGTCATACAACTATATTTTAGTAGTACTTATATGAACAAAAGTAAAGGGTTAAACTTGAAATTGTTTGTATCTATGACTGTATTCAATGCATGTTAAATTATATCTTTTAACATTAAATATACAGGTATTCCTCATTTAATGATCATTCACTCAATGATCACTTGCTTTAGCGATCTATTTTTTTTAACACCTTTTCTCATATAATGATTGGCCAAAATTTGTTTAGCAATTGCTACGATGGGCAAAGTTTGGTTTCTGATACTCCATGGGTGCATCTCTAACTTCATTCATCTAATCAAAATGGCCACCATGTGCAGAAATGGATTTAGCCTCCTCTGTGCAGCTTGCCTGACCCACATGCCCCTAAGCAGCCATCCCCTGCACTTCCTTCTCTCCCCACCAGTGTTTTGAGTCACTCATGCTTCTGCATTGCTCTGCATCATTGTGTAAGATTGCGCATCATTGTGATCATTGTGCTATTCACTGTTTTTGTGGAGTGCAAAGCAACATTGTGCAGACTGTTTGGTGCTAATTTGGACTGTGCTAAGTGACTGTGAACATTGATAATGATGGGTAAGTGTGTGGCTGCTTCCCTGCATCATCAGGTAAGGCTAAGCTCTCTCATAAGTCCTTGACTTTGGAGCTTAAGCTGGACATTATTAAGCACCATGAGAATGGTAAAGGGGTGAACTCCATCACAAGAGCACTTGGCCTAGGCCAGTTGACTGTCTCACCATTGTCAAGAAAGCTCCTGAGTTGAAGGTCTCGTGGAAAATGCGACTTGTAGCAGCACCATGATCCAGTGATGGAGAACATGGAGAAGCTACTCCAGATCTGGATCAAGGATCAAACTCACCGCTGCATGCCCCTCTCTACCACCATCATCATGGCCAAGGCTGAGAGTCTGTGGGAGGACCTATGGAAAGACTTGTGGCCCTGAGTGGACTGCTGGGACTGTTGAGAACTTCAAGGCCAGTGTGGGGTGGTTTGAGCACTTTAAGGAGCAGGCTAATCTCCATAGCCTCCACCTCACGGGTGAGGCAATGAGTGTAGATGAGGCCAGTGCTTGCACCTTCCCTGAACTCCTGAAGGTGAGGGTTGAGGAGGGAGAATACAGTTCCAAGCAAGTCATCAACGTTGATGAAATGGGGCTGTTTTGGAAGAAGATTCCCTTTAGGACCTTCCTTGCCAAGGAAGAGAAGACTGCTCATGGCTTCAAGGCTGCTACGGACTGTCTCACCCTGAAGGAGTCTGAGATGGAACCACACAAGCTGACCAAGTTGCTCACTCTACCCCTTCTACATGACATTATTGCACAGTTTGATGACTGCCTTACCGAATTGGTAGAGAATGATTCCCCAACAGGAGTGCTGAGGTTGTATGCATCATGGAGCAGGGCATCCACTGCTACCACAAAATGTACTATGCAAAGAAGGCATGCTAGGCAACCGTCACAAGCTTCTTCAAACCTAAGATGGAGTCAATGTCACCAGAACCCATCACCTTCCACCTCAGGGTTCATTGTCTTCAGGGCCAGACCACGTAGGAATGTATCCCCTATTAATCCATGTTATAACATCCTCATTTAGCAATTGTTCACTTAGTGATCAGTTTTTCAGGAATGTAAACCAATTGTTAGACAAGGAATACCTGTATGGTTCGTTGTTTTCTCTCAGCTGTATGCGAAAAGTGTCAGTATTACCTAACTCACAAAAGATGTTCTTTTTAAAAATAGCATTGTAATGTAAATTAATTTCTTTTACTACTACTACAGCCAAAGATTGCCTGTCCAAATTCTCTCACATTTAAGATTCCTGCCATTCCTGCTCTGTTAACTATGCACTGCCTTAGCCAGCACCATTTCTCAGTCATTTATTTGCGTGTATTTACATATATTACATACAAATAACATTTAAAAACACATCACTTATACAAAAACATCTCTATTAAAGTCAGGAAATGTTTGCACCTCAATCTGGGCTCATAGGAAACATCACAATCTATAATTAGAGAAATTTGGACTGGTGATCTTCTCTGTACTACTTCCTATATAATTTTGCCAATAGAATTTTATTTTCTTATTTCACATGGAAATACTTGCATTTTTAAGAAAAAAAGTTAAAATGGGAGATACTAGGGTGAATTCAAATATATAGCTACAGAAAAAAAAAATGGTTTTCAACTATACAGGATTATATTCTGTGTGATATCCAAATTTATAGTGAAATTGTACAAAATAAATGTTTAGGGTTGGGCATAGGCCTACATGAATTTTTAACTTTAATTTTCTCAAAATAAAAAAAATTAAAAGTACAAGATAAAAAAACTTTACATTGAATGTTTTGCAAACTTGTAGGGTAAACTACTAAATATATATATAGAATTTTCCAACAAAAAATTTACAGAAAAATGTGAAAGAAAGGAAAAAAAAATGTTTGGAGGGACATTTTTTGAAGATTGATAGTCCTGAGGTATCTGTAAATTTAAAAAAATACACAGAAAAACTATAAATTTTCATTCATATATTCAGGGTATGTTCTAGAAGGATGAAACATATGTCTAAATTTATAGGGAAATTGTATATAAAGTAAAATGCTTAGGGTTAGGTTACAAAGCTGGGCACTTGCGGTTTTTTTTGCGGTACTACCAAACCGGTACCGCATAACGCAGTACCGCAAAGGATCGCTGAAAGTACAGCAGTACCGCTACTGCATTTTTTGTGGTACTGCATTATGCGGTACCAGTTTGGTAGTGCGGTAGTACCGCAGTACCGCAAAAAAAACTGCAAGTGCCCAGCTTTGTTAGGTTACATAGATTTTCAACTTCAATTTTCTCAAAATAAAATATTCAGAATACAAAGTGAAAAAAGTTTTATAAAAAAGAACTGGCACTGAATGTTTTTAGGACTTGCAGGAAAACTACTAAATATATATAGTTTTCCCACAAAACATTTATTGAAAAAAATGTTTTGAGGGGAAAGGGATCATCCATAAATGATGTCACTCAAAATTTTTAGACCTCCCTCCACCCCCATGTCACGGTCACAAACTATATGTAAAATTGTAAAAAAGAATAGTGAAATAACATATTTATTTAAAAATTTATTTAATTTTAGTAGCTTTTTTGTTAATATCTAGCAATGCAAGCAGCCAGATGTATGAGAATTTACATTTTTCAGCTACATAATATTACACTAGTCGACAAAAAGAATCCTATCAATATTTTAGTTTTTACATTAAACTTTTCAAAATGTCAACATAACGCAAAAAAAATTTTGTGATGTAACAAAAATTTTAGACTCCCTCCCCCTCTGTCACAAAAGGTCACAGAATTACAGACCCCCCCATAAAAGTGTGACATCATTTATGGACATCCCCAAAGGGGTGCATTTTAAGTTAAAAATGTTTGGAAAATTGTATATCATGTATTGTACAGTGGACCCCCGATTTGAGTACGTAATCTGTTCCAGCATGGCGTACTCAATTTGAAATGTACTCAAATCGAACTTAATAACCTATGGGAATTAATTAATTCGTTCCAAAACCCAAAAATTTCACCCCACCCCTACTTTTTCTATAGAAATTGGCCTACGAAATTTAGTAATTGTATTAAAAATAGACAGAATAGAATACAAAATACATACCGTACAATATAGACAAAATAGAATAATCCTGTAGGAGTCTTGCTTGATGTGCTGGAAGTTCCAGATGAGGAATGGAGGGGAGGAATTATTGCTCGGAGGGAGTCTCTCCTTCCATGATGATGTCTGGTAACTCATCAGGGCTAGGCGTTCTTAGGCCCACAGCCAATGACATGGAAGAGGTAGAGGGTTGGGGACTTGAGGGCTTGAAATAAGCATCAATTTTCTGTTGCTTCTGCCTGTTTGCTATGAATGACTTAAAGTAGCTCATGACCTTGTCCTCAAACAAGCATAAAACAGGTTCACTGATTTCCATATCAGGGTGCAAGTTGACAATAGGTTTAAGCTTAGACCAGTATTCAATGGCTTCCTTAGCCTTAGCAACAGTGAGACTCTCCGATTCATCCTCAATTTCCTCCCCATCATCTGATCCAGAACCAGACTCCCTGGCCAACGCTTGGAGTTCTTCAGTCGTGAGTTCCTGTGTATGCTCCTGGATCAGTTCAGCAACATCATTGTCACTGATGTTAAGCCCCATCTGGTTGCCTAGCTGGACAATTTCGGCTGCAATATTAGGTTCATCTTGGAAGCCTTCAAAGTTATGAACCACTGACGGCCACAACTTTTTCCAGGCGGCATTAAGACAGACATTGGAGACATCTCTCCATGCTCTCACAACATGCCTGATGGCCTCATAGATGTTGTACTCTGTCTTCCAGAATTTGGTCAGGGACATTCTTTCTGTTGCTTCGTGACACTGGGCAAACATATGTTTTGTATACATTTTCTTAAGATTAGAAATCACCTGCTGGTCCATTGGCTGAATTAAGGGGGTAGTGTTAGGGGGCAGAAACTGTACATTCATGAAGGGAAATCTAACTTTAACAATGGCATTGAGGTCCGGATCATGGGCTTTTGCATTGTCCAGCAGTAACAGAGCTTTTAAGGGCAGCTTGTTAGTCTCAAGGTATGCTTTAACAGTAGGGCAAAAAACTTCCATCAGCCAAGCATGAAAGTTAACCCTAGTCACCCAGGCTTTCTTATTAGACTTCCAGAAAACCCCAAGGTTGGAAGTCATCACTTTCTTCTGCTTAAAAATTCTTGGATTTTCAGAATGGTACACCACTAAAGGTTTGATTTTAAGGTCTCCTGAGGCATTGGCAGCAACAAGAAGTGTAAATCAGTCTTTCATGGGTTTGTGGCCAGGCATTTTCTTTTCTTGCTGGGTGATATAAGTCGTGTTTGGTAGCCTTTTCCAGAAGAAGCCAGTCTCATCCGCATTGAACACTTGCTGTGGCAGATAATTTTCATTTTCTATGAGTTCAGCGAATTCAGTCTTATAAGCTTCTGCACCTTCATTATCAGCACTGCTAGCTTCACCATGCCTTCTCACATTTTTCAGTTCACACCGCTTCTTAAACCGTTCGAACCACCCTTTACTGGCATGAAAATTCTCAAAAGCCTCACTAGATGTATCCACTGTCCCTTTAATCTCATTAAAAATGTTGGTGGCCTTGTCGCAAATGAATGATTGAGTAGTTGATTCCCCTTTCCTCTCCTTCTCCTGAATCCAAATAAGCAGTAGCCTTTCCATTTCTATAATAGCCTCCCTGCCCTTATAAAGCCTGGTAGAGCCCTTAACAGCCCTCGTACCCTTCACAGAATCTTTACGATGCAAAATGCTCGAAATACTGGTCTTAGGAATGTCATATTCCTCAGCTAAGTCTTTGAGACTTTTGCCCTCTTCACTTTTTCTAATAATCTCCAATTTCATCTCTATTGTAAAAAGGCGTTTCTTCTTTTGTGAGTCTTTTGATGTAGATGTACGTTTAGAAGCCATCACTATAACAGTACACTATGTCACTATGCCACAATATAAAATACAGTATCAAAGTCACTGCATGTATGAATCACCAAATTTATGCTATATTTTCACTATTTTATGCTGTAATCAACAGAAACTAACATAAATAAACACTAAGTACAAAGTCAGAAAACAAAATGTATGAACTTCTAACAGAAATCCCTAAGAATACCTGTACTATTCAAAACATTAGACCCCGAATGTTCCCGCAACGAACGCTCTAGACAAACTGAAACGCGTTCAGCGTCGCTGGCTGGTGTACTCAAATCGAGTTTTCTACTCAAGTCGAGTCAATAGGAGCCTATGGACGAGCGTACTCAAATCGGGGGTCCACTGTATAAAGATGATCAGGACCAATCTCGAAGTTACTACCTTCAAAACTGGGAGAAAGTTGTATGCACATGTCACATGCAGTAGCTACAGACACGCATACAGTAGGGTGCATTAAACGCCCCATGATTTTCAAAAAGTTGTTGGATTTTACTGTCTATTCCCTCAAATGTTACACTTGTTGGTAGCAGTATGTATGCAAAACATAAATCAAATCGGAGGTGGTCCTGGGTGGCCACCGGCCACTTTTATATATTTAGTAGTGATGCACCGAATATTCGGCAAATATTTGGTATTACTTATAATACTAATATACAAATATTCGGTATTACTATACTTACATTGATTGAAAGTTGAAAATGTATAAAACACAACGCCAATGTCACTACTCCAACTTTGCTCGTTTCCGCAAATTTGGCCTCGCTTTGCGGTCACATTCAACCACTTGGAAGAAGATTTTGGAAGTGGTCTTCTCCTCTTGCAGCTGAGACAAAATCAGTTGTGAGCTTTACTGCTCTCTCCGCAGGGTCATTCACAACATTTAACCCATCCACAATGGACTTGGCTGCCTTGAAGTGGTCATTGTTCTGCCAATTGTCAACATCCTCTGTTAGGAAGGTCATATCCAGGTGAAGAAGGTTCACTGTAAACCACGAGTCCTCGTTCACAAGATCAGCCAGGGTTGTCGCTTCTGTAATTTTTGGAAATGACAGTTTGCCATATCCAGAACCGTAGCGGTGTTTTGGAGTGCTTGGCATTTCATCTGGTTGTATGGCCAGTAACACATCTGCAAGGGCACGACGCTCCTTTTGAGGTACTGCATTGCTGAACAGTGCCAAAACAACCAGTTCTGGGGTTAAATACCACAAATGTCTATCAAAGGCTTTCACAGCGCTGACTGAAATGATTGAGTTGACAGCTTTATAGTTGAGCAGAGTCTTGTATAAGCACAAATCAAACCATGGGGCATTTGAAGCAGACTGACATATGAGCCACCAATCACAATAAATATAAACAACAAAAACAACAAACTCCTTCAGTTTTTCCTGTTGATGTTGTGTTGTTACAGTTCCTCGAGGTAGTACAGAAATTTGCTCTTCAAGTAGGCATATTTTGATGGAATAAAGAATCTTTGACATCCACCTTGCTTTATGCATGGCCCCAGGTCTGTGGAGTGTTCCTTGTTTTGTGACATCATCATCGAGGACTACCTGGCAGAGTTGTGCCATTTCCTTGTAGTCTTCCCTACAGTATGAAGCGCTTGTGCGGATTGTGCTTAAAACCTTGTTTTTGCAGGATAAAAGCAGTTGTTGTGCATCGTCATTGTACATTGAAATGTCAATTTTGGTTAAACTTTCATCCTTTGCATGCGATATGCGTTCCCAATTCTTCTGGAATCTTTGGAACAAAGATGCTTCTGGAGACTTTGATGTCTCAATTTTGAGAGCGTCAAACACATGATCCAGGATTACCTCTCCAACATGATGGTGACATGCACACCACAGAAGAGCATGGTCCAGTTTTGATTGAATGGTAACACAGGCAGCTGTAACGTGTCCAGTGTTTGATGCTGTTGTGTCAAAACATAAGTTGACAACTGACTGTTTGCACTTCCATGAATGTAGAAACGTGTAAGTGTGCTCGGCAATGATGTCACCTGATGACATATCACTTCCACGAGGATATCTAGCCACTCCCAGTAGCTTTACATCAGTGGCATTCCCAACCAACACTGGCAATCTTTCTTCCTTGCCATTCTTGTTTGTGAGCATATGCATCTGCTTGCCATCCCAGTGAAGTGTTGCAGCTGTTGGGGCGATCCAATTTTCTCGAATATCTTTGGCAATAGCACTTGTTATTGATCATCGAGCCTTATCAGCAGTTGAATACGACTTGGCCACACGACGTGGATCACCTCCTGCCTCTTGAATTACAGCTTCGGTGAGCACAGCCTGTTGAACAGGAGTTATGTTTAGTCGAGTAGCAACAGACACGACTGAAGGCCTTTTCAGAATATCATGAGGAATAAAGGCAGACGTACCTGCATATGTTGATCTGTGGTGACTACGCTTCCTTTGAAGCTCTGGAATCGCCTCTTCTTCAGTTTCTTCCAAGCTATCTGCAGAGGCACTATCATCAGAGCATACAGAACTTTTCATCTCTTGTACACTGGATGATTCATGACGTTCTCGTCTTGAAGCTTCCGCTAAGATGCATTTTTCTTTTCTACGATCTTTATCAGCTTTCTTCTTGTCAACACTACCAAATGAGGCTACTCTGTCAGATTTCATTGACTCTAAAAATGCTCTATCTTCCTCATTCTTAATGTTTGTCATTGCATCTTTTGTCCATACACCAAAGGTCTTATCAAGACGTTCATTCATGGATTGCAACTTAGCCAAAGTGTTTGGAGATTCTCTGCGAGAAACAGGTATTTGACGCAATTTGTTATTGTCATTAAGAAGGTCAAGTATTAGTTTGCAGCATTGATGGTCTGAAAGCATAGGAATATTTGCTTTAGTGTAGAATGTTTTCAGCTGGATAAGGACTATGCTGGCAGATTTCCATTTGAGTGGCTGTGTTTGTTTGCCTTCACATATTTCTTTCTGGATGTGCCACATCACGCATCGAAGAACCTGCCGGCAAGTTGGGAGGCGGACTCCTGTCAATGTACCATCTCCTTCTGTAAGAGCATTGCCAAGACCAAAAATGGCACTTGCTAATCTGGTCTTCTTAGCTTCCATTGTTACAGCTTCCATTGTTTCTGAAAGACAATAAAGGATATTATTAGACTATAAGTGAAGTTTTGTTTATGGTACATGTTTTATGTAAATCACCCCTTTAGGGTGCATCAAACGCCCTTAGGTTCTTGGATTTTAATGTCTATTCTCTCAAATGTTATGTAAATCACCCCTTAGCAACTCTATATTAAAAGAAACAATGTAAGTAGTCAACTGGTTGGTAAATAAAAAAAATAAATATTTTTACATAGCGCGGCCCCCAAAAATTGCCGCGAAAATATAAAAGTGACTGGTGGCCACCCAGGACCACCTCCGATTTAATTAATTTTTGGCATACACACTTCTAGCAACAAGTGTAACATTTGAGAGAATAGACATTAAAATCCAAGAACCTAAGGGCGTTTGATGCACCCTAGCATACAGTCACATTTATCCAGATTGTATTTTAACCAGTAGAATATTTTATTGACAAATGGGTTCACATTATTACTGAATTGTACACACCATTTTCTGAGTGTACTTCAGCTGAATCAAATATTCCATTACCTGATGCTGAAACTTCTGCCCTTGATCCTAAACCTTTATGAAAGGTTTCGGATCAATTCTTGTTCGTGATGTACTAATTCCAAAATTTGGCCAATGCTGATGCCAATTCTTTGCCAATATTTTAAAACAGCAATTCCCCTTCATAAATTTTACTAATCTAATGTGAAAACTTTTAATTTTCACATTTTTAAATTTCAAATTTGTTTGAATACTTTTCTTTAGCTTACTCCACAATATATGATACCAGAATTTGTTACTCATATACTGTAGCTAAAGTAATGTTAAACATTTTTATTACTCAGTAAAATGATAAAATAATTTTAGTTTAGTTTCATAAATTGAATATCAATATTTTAAATTGGTTTTCCTTATGCTGAAGGTATTTTCACTCAACAATGTAAAAAACAATAATAATTTTTCATTAAAATTTCAAGACCTGGTGGCCTATTTGAATAAAAAAATGGATATACAATTTGGGTTTAGAAAATTATTAAAATACTTAAAATGAAATCAACATAAGTAAACTCTTCATTATCCAGCAAGTTCAGGGATTAGGCCATTCCATTTGTCTAAATTTTCCAGTTATCTGAGGGTACCATTAACCTAGGAAAAACCAATAGACAATAAGAGTAAAACTCAAATTTTAGCTATACCACACTGTACACCAATGTAAACTAGATTGTAATGAACATAAACAGTAAGCTAATTATGTATGGGACAATTGAAACAAGTAAAATTTAGTCTTATTTTATTAAGGATGTTCTAGATTTTCTGGATGGCATCAGAAAGCTTCCCAGTTTCTAGATTGGTGAATTGTATTGGCCTAATATAAAATTTGCCAGTTTCTAAAGTTTTCTGGATAGTTGATTGCTAGATAGGGCAGTTTTTATTGTAATAAGTTGTACTGGTACTTTATAATTTTTATATTAAATCAACTTAATATAGAATTGTTATTATTATAGAGTAAGACATTACAGTAGTTTATAATATTTAGAGATTAGGTTGTTTGAGATAATATAAATTTATGAGTAACTTAGTAAGCTTTCCCATTTTTGTGAATATAAAATATATTTTATACAATTGCACTTTGAAATGGGTATAAATTACCATAAATACTGGTTTTTTGTATCTTCAATTTCTTATAAATATAGATTTTTTGTAATGAAAATTTTAAAATTTAAAAAAATTGGTTAAATTTGGCCAGTGCTGATGCCAATAAATTGGTACACCACTAGTTGTTGATATCCTGAATTTAGCTGTTCACCAATTGTGCTGTAAAAGGAGTGAAAAAAGGTGTTTTGGATATTTTGGAGAATTGGGCACTTAAATTTTTCATACATGATTTTTTTTTATACCAATCCTTTGTGCAAAACTGAAAGTTTATTTACACACAAGAACATTATAGCTGGAACCAGGAAATTAAAAAAAAAAAAAAATAAAAAAATAATAGAAGTCTAGGGAAAGGATTTTATAGATAAGGTGTCAGCTTTCTATTCTATTAGTGGATTTCAAAGCTTTATTGTGTTTGGCCCCAAGTAAGGCCAGAATCACCTTTCATGTATTCCCACCCAAATGAAATTTCCACTCCTACCCCAGTTAATTCTGAGCTGACATATTTTGAAAGAAAGAAAAATCATCCTTTATACAATATCAGGATGTCTACAAGGTCATAAAAAGTAAAAAAGGTAATAAAAACTGAAAGGTTATAAAAAGTAATCACCTAAAATTTACTGTTGGGTCATAATTTTTTTTTGTTTTTACTATTGCACCACTCGTATTTATTAGCAAATATGAAATAATGACAAAAATGAAATAATAGAAAATATGATGAAATAAATAAATGTATACTAAAATTGTTTATTATTTGTCCACAAACATCAATTGTCGGTCATTTTGCTTTATACAGTAGTCCCTCATCAACCACAGTAGTTACATTCCTGAAAACTACCATGGTTGATAAAAATGCAGTTGACAAGGTCCTGACCCTATGGAAAATAAGGGGTTAGAGGACTCAACCCCTGAGAGACAAACTAAGTTCAACAATATACATTACAAGGTAGATACATATGCTATACTGCAAAACACATTTATTACAAAATGTACTTGACACTATAAAGAGAATAAATATGAAAAGAAAAACAAAAATGAATATGATGTGTAGCAGTGAGGTCTGGGTTGATTGTGCCTGGCAACTGGAGGTTGCTATAGTAATGCCACCTGCCCCCCTCCCTAGTGGGTGCCTGGCAGTCTCACGATGCTCGCCTTAGAAACACCACCCACTCTGCCTAGCAATGGGCCTCTGCGCACACTCCCTGACCATCACTGACTGCCACACAAAACCTACGGAGACAAAGCGAAACAAGAAGGATAGATTGAGAATTTAGTTAAATGAAAATACACACACACTACCTATAATAAAATCTTGACTAAAAAGCTACCCTTTTATAGGGAGAAGTCGCATATGAAAAAGATAAATTATGAACATTTATAAATAAATTTACATTTTGCGTGTCACTACCTAGTAAATAAAATGGAAAACAATGACAACAAAATAGTTTCACGCAAATCTTTCCTGGTGATGACTGTAGAGTTAGTTGTCCACAGCCTCAGGATCATCCACAGCTGAGGAGAGTTCAGGTGTGGTGCGTGTGGGAAAGATCTGGTGGGCAATGGTATCAGGAAGTTCATGAGCAAAGAAGTTGAGTAGCCAGTCTATGCACAACTTGCCAGTAACTCATGCCTTGAAATTGTGCCTCCAAATTGGCAAATGATTCAAGTTCTGATGTTTCAGTGCATGTGGGTTTGCCGAATGGTACACAAGCATCGGCTTCACCATGAAATCCCCTGATGCATTGGCACAAAAAAGAAGTGTTAATTTGTCTTTAGCCACCTTGAACCCAAGAGCAGTTTTCTCATCCTTGGATATAAAAGTTCTTGCAGGCATCTTCTTCCAAAAAAGACCTGTTTCATCAGCATTAGACACTTGCTACAGAAGATAACCCTTCTCGATCAGCTTCATGATCTGCCAGTGCTGATTCCCTCGCAGTCTTCACATTGTGGATGCTTGCTCTTGAAGTTTTCAAATGAACCCTTGCTAGCAGAGGTGGGGAGTTGGCCAAAAACAACCGACTCCTGAGTCGGTATTTTTAAAAACCGACTCTGACTCCCGACTCTTTCCTTATCATGCTGATCTACAACCTTATAAATATTGGGATGTTTGTTTCGTAGATGGCGTTTCAAGTTTGAGGCTCTAGTTGGAGCATTAGCATGTTTCCCAGTGTAAGCACTAATTTTTGCATTACTCTTTACCATCCTTTTCTACTTGACAAATAAAAAAACTTTCATCCTCATTTAGCTTAAAATATTGAAAGACTGCTGATTTTCTACTAGGCCCACGACTCATTACTAATAGGGGCTAATTAAATTAATAATTAATATATTGCTAATTTTTATATGGTACCTAGTATCCTAAAATAGAAATATGAAATCATTTGCTAAGATTTACCAGAACAATAAATCAAATGTGGAAATGTGAATCTAAAATTAGTTCACGAAGATATTTATTTAGGGCAGAGTAGTATTCTGGTAAATTGTTGGCATATAGAAATTGAATCAAAGAGTCGGGAGTCGGTCATTTTTACCGACTCCCGACTCCGACTCCCCACCTCTGCTTGCTAGCTTGGAAGCTGGGTACTTGTGAAGAACCAGCTGCATCTCCTGACTTCTCTGCTATATCATTGTAGATTCACAGCATTTTCTCCTGAATCATGTTACCAGCACTAATAGTTGCTTTTTTCTGATTCATGTCATCTATCTACAAATTCAGTGCTTTTTCTGCTTTCTCAAGGCATAGATACATCACTTTAGCACTTCTTGGTGTGCTTGTAGCCATACTAGTTCTAATTGTAGCTTCTTTTTTTATTGTTTGCACTGTTGACTCATTCATGGGGAAGTGCTTTCCCACTGATGCCCTTTGCTTTGTCTGGAGCTATAGGGTGCGTCCCTCTGTGGACAATGTGGGAATGCATCTTCCTTTGATATAAGGGCTCTCTCTGCCTTCGTGGACCCATCTCGCAACCTGGCTGAGCTGCTTATATTTCTTTTTCTTTCTCCTTTCCCTCAATCCTTCTGGCTTCCCCTCCCTTTTTTTGTATTTGGCTTTGTTTTGGACCTTGGGTGAGGGAGGTGGTTGTCCTTCACCCTTGTTGCTCTTAAACCAAACCCAAGCCCTGTCCCTGCCATCTTTCACTGTGCATTGGATGAGAGTGGCCACCTTTTAGGCATGGGGACTGGGTATGGGTGTATCTCCCCTGTGTGACATCTATTGGTGGTGGGACTGAGTGTGCCCATGATTTGCCTTTCCCTCGTTGGACTCAGTGGTGGCTGGATGTGCGTGGGGGATGAAACTACTTTTTTGTTTGCTAGGGCTGCTTCTACTCCTCAGCTTATGACCTCTGCTTTTAATTCTTGGACTACTTCTTTTAGCACTCGGGTGGTGGGCAACCAGGCCCTCGAGTCCTCTACCACTGGAAGACCACATCCTGATGGGGTTGACCCCCCCTTGGGTTGCGGAACTCTCATGTCCTCCTTATTCAAAGACTTCTCATATGTCTTATCCCCACAAGTCTTTTTACTCTTTTATAGGGGCAGACAACTCTGACCCTGATTACCCTCTGTTTCTTGTCCTCAGTTTTTCCACCTCTTCTCCCCCACCCCTCACTTACAGTGGGATGTTTTTGAGGTCTAAGATGACTTCACTTCCCATTGAGGCGATCCCTGACAGATGTGGCCCCAGAACACCACCTCTCTTGTGGTGGTGGTCTCCTTCAGAGCCCAACCCAGAAGGTTTTTGTCCCCCTCAACCCTGGATTCTCCCCACTCTTCCTTTAACACTTTTACAGGTGTAGTATATTAGGGTGTATCATGCTCAGATCAAATATTGAAAAACTTGGAATTTCAAGATTGGCAGTATGTACTCCTATGTGAAATTGAATTTTAAGAGGGGTTTGTCTTCTGCAACTTTTGTGAAAAATCATATTTAAGTGTTCAAAATCGCACTTTTTTTTTGTCAAAAAATGGGATTTTTGGCCAATTTCAAAGACTTGGTAGCCTCAAATGACCTCCATATGTTCCATATTATTCACATACACCCTTAAGCATTTCTAGGGGCAGGCTTGGACCCATTTAAGATCAGCCAAAGTGGTTCATAACCCCTAAAATGACCAAAATGGCCCAAAATGAAGAAATTGTATGATTTTTAGTCGCCTATACATCACATTTCGCAGCTGTTCTCTTCATCAGGCAAAATCTTTTTGTTCTTCTTTCTTGGTCTCATTTTCTTTTTTTTAGAAATGCTGCTGGTCAACTGAATGTTTTGAGATTTTTTCTTCTAAAGCATCTTGATTTGTCTAGCAGGTCTTGTAGAGATCTAAAACATGTTCATAATGTCTTGCTTTGACTTGAAAACTAGCAACAATTCTCTGTGATCGATCCTAGCATGAACAAAACCATCTCTTCTCCCTTGACCATACACTGCATGAGCTGCAACTGAAACTTCCTGGACTGCTCTTTCACAGCTTTGAGTGTGAACTGAGAAGTTCTCAACTTCTCTTGACATCTTACAAGTGAAGAGTGGCTCATACAGTTTCTCCTTATCCCAATTAATCAGAGTAATTGGAGAAGTGGCATCAAAATTCAGTTTAGGGTTTCTATGAGTTCTCAGACTCGTGTCTCCATACTCAGGCTTACCTCTGATCTTCTTGATCATCTCAACCCTCCATGCCCTCTCCTCCTCATCCTCACTGCACAGGAGAGAGGCAATGAGGTTCTCACTGTGAGCATGATATGCTCCACAAACTATCACATGAGTGATTATGTTCTTGACTTCAGAGGTCTGGCTTCTCAGCAGTCCCAGAGTGGTCACAATATGGTGAGGTCCATACCTCATGTGGTGCTTCACCTTGATCTCAAAATACATCTTGAAGTAGAAGTCCAGGCAGAACTTCAGCAGCACCTCCAGCTTCTTCAACACCTCCCCCTTCAGACCATGCTGCCTCATCCACAGCATCAACAGAGTCTCACCTGTAGTCAGCCAGCATGACTGATTCAGTGGGCCACACTTCAGACCAGCAACTTCCTTGCTCAAATCTCCTGTCTTGAGAGCTTTGATCAGTAGGTAGCAGTTCTTCTGGTCAGTGCTAAGATTCTGTACAATGTCTTCTGGCAGTTCAATTATATCTTCTCCTGGCAGAGCCTTGAAGCTAAAGTTGACAGGTATGTCATTGATCTTCTCCAAAAGTTTTCTTTTGGGCCACTGAACCCAGACTTGTGTGTAGGGACCATTAAGCTTGATGATCATGTGCCTGAGGCTGAGTTCATTAATATGCCACTGGCATATCAGCCAGTGACACTTGTGACCTAGCAGTCTCTCCAAGTGAGTGATGGCTCCTCCATCAGGTCCTGTGTTTGTGGAGTCACCACCAAGGACCATAATAGTATCTTTAACACCATGAGCACTAATCCACTCAGAGCTTGAGCTATCTTCAGTGCAGGTTTCTCATTTCCTTCAGATTCTTCTGGTGTATAATGGAAGAGATACTTCCCCTTAGGTTACCAGGTAACACTATAGTGCTCTTCAGTTGTAATATCAGGATGGAAGCTGCCAGTTTCTTCATTGTACCTCATGATCTTTATCTTCTTATCTTGTTTTCCATCAAAGAAAATTCCCTTTATTTCCTCTCCCTGTGTCTTTTTCTCCAGGGCCTCCACTGAGGCACCTATTACAGACTCCTTGCCCCTCCACATCTTCATCTTGTCAACAGCTAGATATGCCTTAGCAGATAGATGGCCAGCTTTGATGAGATCTTGCAAGAAACCATTTGCAATGGCTACTGCAGGAGTGTTTGCCACCTTGAATCTGACTGCAGCTGCAGCAGTGCTTGAGATATCCATGTAGTTCCTCCTGGCAGAGGTGGAGACTTTGTCAGTGTTGACACTGGAGCTTGTGCCTGATGCAGTACTAGAAAAATCTGTGTCAGCAGTAGGAGCTGCTCTGCCTGGAGACTCTTGCAAGGAAGTCACCTCATCAGCTCTAAGCAGTAGCTCCTTTTCTTCCTCTTTTCTGTTTCTCTTCTCAGCTGCCTTCTGTTCTTCCTCCTTTCTCTTAGCAGCCTTCACCTGCTTCACTGTTTCCTTCACATCAACAGATGCCATCCAGAAGCCAGAAACTTCTGAGGTTTTGGTCCTCTGGTAATGGAGCCACTCTAGCTCTAGCTTTGGAATCTTCTGAGGCAGAGGACAGTCACAGTTGATATGAACTCTAGCAGCACAGCCAGAGCAGCCAGATGCTTCAGTTCCACGAGAGTGATATCATGTCTGCAGGTTATGATGTCATACAATCTATTAAGTTCAGATATTCTCTTCTCTCTCTTTGCAGCCTTCACTGCCATTCACTAGGTCAATCATTTCATTCCACCTGACAAGAATCTTCCTGGCAATGGATCTCTCTTGAATGATCACAGGAGGAGTGAACTTGGCATTGCTTTTGCGCCACTGTGCCAGTACCAGTGATGCCAAGTCCTTAGCCAAATCTTGCAGAGGGTACCATACTGAGCTCTCTTCATATCATCCAGAAGCAGGTTCTCTTCCTGGAGGAGGATTCGTCTCTGAAACACAGCTCTCCAAGTTGGAACTTCTGTGGGAAATAACTGCTTGCCTGGACCCACCAGATCACTCAGCTTTGAACCAGAACTTTTTCTGGTCTTTTGTCCTTGCTTAGCCATGGTGGCTACACAATCTTCACCAAGCTTTGTATCTGAAACATAGAAAATTATCACAGTGAAACTCTAGTAGCCTATAACAGCTGTTACAATGGCTTTGTTTGGTAAGAAACTGCTGTTACATTCGTACTAGTGTATGTCCTGCACAGCTGTTCTGTACATAACCAGAAAATGAAAAAGTGGAAATTTGAACACTTAAATGTGATTTTTAGCAAAAGTTCAAGAAAACAAACCCCTCCTAAAATTTAATTGTACATGGGAATATATACTGCCAATCTTGAAATTCATGCTTCAGTGAGCATGATACACCCTATAGTACATACTCCCCACCTTCTCAAATACTCAGAATCAGATCTTCTCACCCACCTCCTCTCAGAAGAAGGTGACCCATTTTTATCACCTACCATGTATGGTTCATGGGGCAAGGATTCCATCTCCCTTACTGATCTTGACTTTTGCTCATTCGCAGTTACTCCAGAAAATTAGGGCTGGCTATCTGCAATTTCTGGTCCGTCATTATATCCCCAGACCACACTGATGTTTTACTTGCCAGGGGTTCGGACATGTCAGTAAGACATGCCAAAGTTCCCCTGGCATTTGTGTCAACTGCGAGAGCCTGACACATGGTTCCTCCTGTTCGAATCCTCCTTGCTGTGCCAACTGTGGAGAAGACCACGCTACCTCCTCCTCTTCCTGTCCAACTTATGTATTTGAACGTGAGGTCCTATTAGTTCAGGAAGCTGACAAGGTCAGCTTTCAGGAAGTGAGGGCCCACATTTGGTCCTGATTTGCTCATCCAGGCTTTACCTTTGCCAAACACTGCACTACTCCTACTTGGCTACATCTCATCCACTCTGGACTTCGACCACCTCCGTACCATCCTCTGCCACACCCTATCATTCTAGGCCAGACCCAGCCTCATCCACCCATCCCCCTATCACATCCTCTACCTTCTCGTTGTCTCCACCCCCTGTGTTCACTATTCCTCCTGCCTGTCCCCCCAGAACTTCCAATTCCACTGTCCCCATCTGCTGCACCTCAGTCACATCTAACTCACCTACTCACCCTCCTGAAACCATTGGTGACATTTCAGCATACATAATGAAAACTGCTCCCTCTTTTAGTTTCTCCTCCCCTCCATGCTCTTCTGTTAAATGACCCATCGCCAGCCCCCCAGCATTTGGGTCCCTCTGCCAAATTCCCTCATTCAGGCCCCCCATCTTCTTATCCTTTCACTTCCTCTCCCATCAGTTCTCCCCCTCTTGCCCCCATATCCCTCACATCTACAGGGACCCCTTTTGTCTTGCCAGCTTCTCTGAGATCTCCTGCTTTCCTTTGCAACCATCCCCTCCTCTTCTCCATTCCTGATGGCGATTATGCAGCTTGTACACTGTGGGTTCAAGCTGACATCCATCCTATCCCCCCTTCTCCTCCACCTCACTCCCTCCTTAACCCTCAAATGCCCCCAGCATCCTCTTCTCCACCCTGGAAACTGGATTCACCCCACCCTGCTTTGTACCCCCCATCTCCTCTGCCCTGCTCCCTTCTTGATCCCCTAATGCCCCCTGGCATTCTTTCCTCCACCCCCACCCTAGCAATTGGACCCACTCTGCCCTGCTTTGCACCCTCCTCATATTCCCCAACTGCCCCTGAAACCCAAACCCCCTCAACCTCCTTTTACCCACTCTTTGACCTCCTCCTCTTTAACTTGCCCCCTCAGGTCAATCTACTTGCTCCACTGGTCACACTCTTAAGTCTCGCCCGGTAATGTGTCTCAACCCCCCCCCCCCCCCCCCCCCCCTATTTTCTGCAAGTGATGGCTATTATCCTCCAGTGGAATTATTGTGGCCTTCTTCCTAATTGGGAGGATTTCCTTCTACTTATCCAAGATTTTCCCCTAGTGTGTGTCTGCCTTCAAGAAACCCAACTTGGGATTCACCCTTTGCACCCTTCCATAGGTTCATATCATACCTCTCCCCCCCTCCCCCTGATGCAGCCCCTCATGGGGGTACAGCCATCTTTGTTCACTGACATGCCATCTACTCCCCTTCTCCTCCATACCCTTCTTCAGGCTATTGCAGCCTGGGTTTCCCTAGACCAATTATCTAGATGTTCATTATATTAGTATATCTCTCCCTGTCCCAGGAAGTTTCTGCAAACAACCTCTCTACTCTCCTTTTACAGCTTCCTTCCCCCTTCCTTCTACTGGGAGACTTTAAGACGCATCATCCTCTGTGGGGTGACACTGTCACCAACCAGCGGGGTGGCATTGTGGTCTCCCTTCTCTCAACTTCTCCTGTCTGTCTTCTGAACACTGGTCAACCCACAGCTTTTTACCTCCAGACCTGTATGTTTTCCTTCATAGATCTTTTGCTAGCTTCTCCTTTTGCCTTCCTTTATTTCTCCTGGTTTGTTACTCCAGACCTCTATGGTAGTGACCACTTCCCCCTCCTCTTCCGTACATCTCAGACTTCTGACTCCTCTGCTCTTCCTACCTGATGGTCTCTTGCCAAAGCTGACTGGCTCCTTTTCCAATCTGAAAGCCACATTTTTGCAGTCTCAAGTAACTTTTTGACAATAGATGCTGCCTCCACCTACCTTAGCCATCACTAGCTGCCTTCTGAAACTCCTTGAGAAAATGGTATCACTGCGCCTGGTGCAGCACCTCAAACGCCACAATATGCTTTCTTCCACAGACCAGTTTTTGCAGGGGCTGTAGCACCACTGACATTTTGGCTCAGTTGGAGACTGCAGTCCGTGGGTCCTTTGCAGAATGATGACATCTCTATGCAATATTTTTTGATTTGGAGAAAGCATATGACACTACCTGGTGGTGGTGGATTTGTCATAAACTCTACCTTTTGGGTTTCCGAGGTCTCCCTTCCTTAATTTCCAACTTTTTGTCTTCTCACCCCTTTCATGTTCAGATGAGTACTTCCTTCTCTTCTATACACTTGCAAGAGGAAGGGGTTCCCCAGGGCAGAATCCTGAGCATCATCTGCTTCACTTTGGCGATTGACAATGTAGTGATGGCTCTGTGCTTGGGGATTATGGCCACCCTCTATGTCAGTGACCTTGCCATTTATTGCTCCAGTTCTCAATCCACCTTAAATGCCTCCTCCAGCAGGCCCTAGACTTGGTCTCCAGATGGGCCACAGACCACAGGTTTCACTTTTCCCCTTCAAAAACAGTGGTGATGCATTTTTGCCATCGCTGCCATTGCACCGCCATCCTTTCTCTCTCTCTTTATGGATCACCACTCCCTGTAGTCCCTGAAACTAAATTCTTAGGTCTCCTCCTGGATTCCCCATCTGAAGTCACTGAAGGCATGACAGACCTGCACCCTTTTGAAGTTCCTTTCCCACACTGATTGGGGTGCTGACTGTCACACCCTTTGGTGGCTCTACCACTCCTTGGTCTAAAGTAAGTTAGGTTATGGCTGTCAGACCTATTCCTCCACTCCTGCCTCCACCCTGCACATGCTGGACCCTATCTGTTCCCTGGGTGTACGTATCAGCACCAGCACATTCCAGTCATCTCCTATAATTAGTATGTATGTGGAAAGTGGCCATTTCTCACTGGATGTCCACCGCACCTTAGAGGGCTTAAAGTACCTCTCTCACATTCAGCAGTTTCCTTCCAACCTAGTCTACCAATCCCTTTTTGGCCCTTCCACTTTGGCCTGCTTTAACCATCACCCCCATTTGGTATGACTATAGAGTCTATAGATGGCCCTCATTTTGTCTTCTCTGGGGCTGGAAGGATGAGTACTCCCTTCTCCTCCCTCTACCTTCCCCCCATAGGCCATTCTTCCCCTCTGCATCTGCTCTTTCCTCTCTACTGCACCAAAGTCAAATTTCCACCCCTTTTGCCCTCTGTCAGCTGTTTTTATCCCATTTCTCTACCCATTCTGACTCTATCCCTGTTTTCACTGATGGCTCTCACTTGGCATTTGGAGTGGGTTGTGCGGCAGCCTTCTCATGAGTGGTTCACTCGCTTTCCCTTCCCCAAGTAGCTTCCATTTTTATGGCAGAACTCATTGCTATTCTCTTGGTTCTTTGATTCATTTCCCAGCTCTTACATACATCTTTTTTTATATCTATTCAGACTCCTGCAGCGCTCTTGAGGCCCTATCCTCATTCGTTTCCCTGCATCTGTTGGTGAGACAGATCCAGGACTGGCTTCTCCTTCTGGCATCACGTCGTAAGCTGGTTGCCTTTTGTTGGGTACCTTCCCACATTGGTGTTCTGGGCAATGAGTGTGAGGACACTGCAGCGAAGAGGGTGTCCTCCTTGTCATTTGACCCAAACACACCTCTCCTGGCATCAGACTTCACGAGGGTTTTCCAAGATGCACTCCTTAGGCAGTAGCAGTAGGAGGATGCATCCAAGAACTTCTTGAGAATGTTGAAGCCCACAATTCATCAGTGGCTTTCCTCCTGTCAATGTAATCACTGCTTTGAAACTGCCCTGGTGCAGCTTTGCATTGGTCACACACATCTTACACATGGTCATCTTATGATGGGGGATCTTGCCTCCCCTTTGTCCTTGTGGCATTCCTCTCTCTGTCTCACATTGCCTCTTGAGTTGCCTTGCCTTTACCACTTCCCACTCCCAGCTCCTCCCTTTCTTCCTTTAAGACTCCACTCTTACTCTTTTTCTTTTGTTGGGTGACTCCACACCTATATCAAAGGGGACACTTTGCTCCTTTCTCCACCAGACTGGCCTTTTATTCTCTATTTAAGATGACTAGAGTATCATTTCTTCCTCTCTGTGATTTCTACTGCTTGCTCTCTCTTTTCTCACATGTGGTCTTTCTTCCACTGCTCCTTCTCCACTGTTTTTCTCCCCTATCTTCTCATGCTCTCTCCTTATCCTAGTATTGGTGTGATATGACCTTGGCAGTCGAAGCGCCAGTGAAGCCACTGCTATTCAATTCAATTCCCCACTGATGCCTTTGTCTCACCACATGCCAGTCAATCAAGAACTTCAATGTTTCCTTGTTCTTTTTTCTACATGTCCCTCAACAGTTGCTTTGTGCTTTGAAGCCATTTTTTATGGCTTAAACAGAATTACAAATAGTTTTAGAGAGATGTTTACACTATCAAGGTCACTGCGAGAAGGCTATGTGGTGGATGGTGTGGTGGGCAGTGGGGCTGAGTGGATGCTGTGACTCATGACCCAGTTACACATCAGCTTGCACATCTCATACTGAGGATACTCAAAATTTTATACTGTGGTTGACAAAGTAGGTCACAAAGTATAAACTGTGGATACTCAAAACCATCATTGAAAACATCATGTTTGACAAGGGATTACTATAATAAATATATATATATATATGAGGGGTCCCGTGTCTTAAGGTACGGACAGTACCTAAGCACCAAAATTAAAATTAGCCAGAAATTGCCTCCAAAGTTCAGCAATATTCTCGCAATAGTATCTCTGTTATTAATTGAGCTAGAACGTTCATTTTTGGCTAAATTAGAGTTCTAAGTATGCTAATGAAGATGATGAGTTTTTGGACTAGATTTTCATATTTTATATTTTATATATATATATATTTTTTAATTTTTTGATTTTCTTATTATGCCGAACTTTGGGTGAACTTTTGGCTGATGATAGAGGTGAAAAAAGTAGTTTGCTTCATAAGGTTTTCAACCATACTTCGTGTTGTTAGGTCATTATAACCAGGACTGTGGAGCTGGAGACGGAGCCAGGAGCTGGAGCTTGAAGCAATTTTGGTGAGTGAAGCTGGAGCCAGTGCCAGTTATTTTTGGGAAGCTGGAGCTGGAGCTGGAGCTGATAAAAAATATGTCAGCTCTGGCTCCAGCCCAATACAGAGAGTTCATATTTAGATACAAAATTTTTTATGCTATTTTTTTTTTTATTTTGAATGATTTCTAATTGGACTTAATTTTTTTCAGGAAATGTGTTAATTTTTAGAAACTTAAACTAGTAAGCTTAATTTTTAAAAATTGAAAATATTAAGTTTCATTCTTCTTTTTTTGAGCCCTTTCATAATGACAACTAGATCTCAAAGTCAAACAAAGTCCGCATTATTTGAATACTTCACAGTTTCTACAGATGGAAAATATTTCATTTGTCACTGTAAGAAAGAAAATAATGATGAACAATTATGTGAAACTAAAATTAGTTCTTGTACAAGCTATAATACAAAAGTACCAACCCAGACTGGCAAGACATCAAATTTAAAAAGACATCTACAATGATTTCATCCAAAAATTTTAGAAATTGTTAATAAGAAAGACAGTGAAGCAAGTCAAGCATCCACCTCAACTAAAAGTAAAATTTGTCCTGGGGGACAATTGCAAATGTCACCATTAACAAGTTTCTTTCCTAGTAATAAAGTTACTGTAAATATGACCTCAGATAAATTCAAGAAGTACATCATAGTAATGTTGGTAAAAAATAGTATACCTTTATCTTTTTTCTCAACACCAGCTTTTTTAGGTCTTAATGGAGAAATGGCCAGTAAACTCCCAAGTTTCTTTGGATAGAAATAGCATTAGAAAGATTGTGATTGAAGATGCCACACACAAAAAGGAGGAACTTCAAAGAACTCTTAAGGAGTGCTTTGTGTTCCTCAAAATGGATGGATGCACTCGCCATAGAGTTAATTATTTTGCCATTAATGTGAGATATATAGATGACAACAATAAAAAGGTGACTCGGACACTGGCAGTAAGGAATACACATGCACATCACACCAGTGAATATCTTTCTAAGTTAGTCGAAACTGTCTTACAAGATTTTAAAATAAAAAAAGAACAAGTTCTATGTATTGTCACTGACAATGCTTCGAATATGCTAAGCACTATTGAAAAACTAAATAGAGGGACAGTTACTAAGGAAATAATGGAAAATGAAGATGACATTTCTGAAATTGATTCTGCAAATGAAATGATAGTGACAGAACAAGATGATGAACTTCTAGATGATATTGCTGAAGAAGCCACTATGCTATCTCATATTCAACACATGCGCTGTGTTGTGCATACATTGCAGTTAGCGATAAGGGATGGATTAAAAGAACGACATGTAGCAACTATGATCAGCAAGTTCAGACAGGTAGCCACTGCAGCCAGAACACCAAAAATAGACTCCATTGTGAAGAAACATTCAGGTATGGGAGCTATTTTAGATCAAGATACTTGGTGGGGCAGCACCTATTTGATGATTAAGCGTTTGCTTGATCTGAAACCACATCTTGAAGACCTGGCAAATCAAAATGTCTCATTAACTGAAAATGAATGGATGCAATTGACCCAATTAGAAGTTCTGCTTCATTACCCTTTTGCTGTCACTAAAAAGTTTCAAACAGAAGAATTAACTTCTGGTGAATTCTTGTTGGCATGGAAAGAATTAATATTTCGTCTCAATCAAACAGGAGGACTACTTGCTGAGGGAATTGTTTCGTTGATGAAGAGAAGAGAGGTATTACTATTAGAAAATGCAATTGTATTAGCTACTGTTTACATAGACCCAATGAACAGAGTTCTATTAAATGAAGATCAAAAAGCTAAAGGAAAAGAGGCCCTCTATGACATTGCATTGCGCATGGAAAAGCTGGTATCTGAAAAACTAGATGCCCAGAATGAAGAAGATAGCAGCATTACCAACCAATCATCCTCTTCAAATGATGAGGAAGATTTCACAAAATATTTGGACAGAATAGATAGATCAAATGCAAAACGTCTCAAAGTAGAATTAAAGAATCCTCCACAGATGAAAATAACCAAATTCAAGCAAGAATTCTATGCTGAATTAAAGGAAGTAGAAAAATACAACCGCTCCTCTAAACTGACAGTTGACGATGTCATACCCTTATATCCAAAGATTATAAGCAATGTAGCTAGTATTGTATCAGCTCTACCACCCACACAAGTCAGTGTAGAACGCCTCTTTTCAGCACTGAGAATAGTTAAATCTGATTTAAGAGCATCAATGAAGGATGACTTAGCAGAAGCCATTTTATTTCTGAGGACAGGCATGTAATGAAGATGTATAAAAAGTAATAAAAATTATTTTAATTTTTTTAAAAGGCTACATTTTCCAAATAAACATTCTATAATACAAACGAATAAGTTTTTTTTTGTCTTTTTGTAAAACATTTTTTTTTGTCATGAAAGGTGTAGGTAAATATTATTAATAAATGATAAAAAAAAGCCACAAAGGCATAGCTATAGTCATTAGAATTTAGATTAATAGCTGCAACAGGCTTTGGTCTAAATTTTAAAAAGTAGCCTGATGAATCATGTGATGGTGATGAAATGTTTTGTGTGGCTGCCTGCTATGGCCTATGAGTAGCAAGGTACAATTTCAAGAGATTTATCAATCATTAATATATGGTGAGAGGAGCCGGAGCCGGAGCTGGGCATAAAAAAATGCTGGAGCCGGAGTTGGAGCCAGAAATTTGAAAATGCTGTAACTGGAGCCGGAGCTTAAGATTTTGGTGCCAGCTCCACAGCCCTGATTATAACCCAAACCACATGATAGAGGAAGGGTGAAAATAGTGATACCCATGAAAAACAAGTTTTCGCCTGCGGTGGCACTTAGGTACTTAAGACGCACGACCCCTCATATATATAAAGCAAAATCATAAAAAAGTAAAAAAAATTTATGGCAAAAGTCATAAAAAGTTAGTTAATTTTTCATGTTAGCTATAAGATTTGTATACACCCTGAATATAGATTTTTTAGGACTTCATTTGTTGTACAGGGTTTGAGTCTTACAGGGTTTGAGTCTTATGCTGAAATGGTTTCAGAAATAAATTTGACAAAACAAATATAGGTTCCCAGAAAGCTCCAATAATTAGTAATTTCTCCTTTTGAAATTTTACTTGGTACATTTTTTCATAGGACACTTAACACGTTGACTGCCACTTGACGCGCATGCACGTCAAGTGGCATGTCATGTTATGCCTTTGACGCACATGTGCATCCAGTATACCATTGAAAGAAATGTGTTATAAGGAGCTGTGGGGCTAGGCTTGGCTCAGTTTCTGCATGATGGCACTTGGGAAAAGAGGTGGTTTTGCTGCTCTCCACCTTGGTTTTCACATAACATAATGAGTCTATTTTCTGTGAATAATTTTTATGCAGTTGATGAAAATCCAAGTATTTCAACCCATATGTCAAAAAAAAACCATATGAATAGCAGGAAATGCAATGATGATGAAGAAATACCATATTTATCAGATGATTTCTCAGTATCAGACAGTGATAAAGAGTATTATCCTAGTGAGAGTGACAGTTCCAGTGATATTGACAAAGTTTCAAATAGGCCTAATGCAACTATTGAACAAAATGACAATGAAAATGAAGCTTCAAATAATGTAACTACTGAACAAAATGACAATGAAAATGAAGATAATATTTTAGAAGCAAATGTAAGTAGGCCTAGTGTGCCAACTTGGAGTGATGATTCATCAACTATGAAAAATGCTAGTTTTAGCGGAAGCCCTGGGTTGAAAGTTGAGAATCTTGAAAATAATTCTCCTTATGATTTTTTGTCTTTTGCGAATGAGGAATTTTATGATTTGTTAGTGACTGAAACAAATTTTTATGCCAAAGAACTCTTTCTCAAGTGTGTAACAGCAAAGTCAAAAATAAATCAATGGAAGGATGTAACTGCTTCTGAAATAAAAGTATTTTTAGGCCTATTATTTCATATGGGACATATTGAAATGCCTCATTTGTCAGACTACTGGAAAAAAGACTTTTTGTTCAATATGTCATGTTTTTCATCGAATATGAGCAGAAATCATTTTCTTCTCATAATGAGATGTCTGCATTTTTGTAGAAATCCTCAGCCAGGAGATAACCCCCCAGAAAACAGACTACAAAATTAAGCCTATGCTAGATTTTTTCAGTTCAATGATGGATAGTAGGGTGTCTTGTTTTGGACGAATCTCAGTTATTAATGTCCAGCCCTCTCATATCGTGACAAATGATGATTTAAGTATGCTAACTAATTTTTAGACTGAAATAAAAAAAATTTGACCCCCAAGCACTCAATTCAAAAATTTTAGGGTCAAGTTTTTAAAAAAAATTTGAGTTTTTTCGATTTTATGCCAATAAATTCAATTTTAGACACTTATAAATGGTTTCATCCAATGCATATTAAAAAAGTGAATCATTTGATACCAAATTTATATAGGTTGGGCTTAAAAATTGTTTTTATTTACTTTTTCTTATTTTTTCAGGATTTTAGCTAATCAACTAGCTACCTAATGTTTAACTATGGCTTCGAATGAACGAAAGTTAAGAAAAGATAAGGAACGTGATGATTCTGTTCTTGGAGATCTCCTTCCTCATTTGGAACCACACAGAGGGACACTTTTTCCCTCAAATGGGGATGTTCTTCGTCACTTTTTAAGTCTAAAAAGAAACTCCATGAGAAATAACTCAGTAGAGGAGACAATAAAAGTAGTTTTGGAAAAAGTTAAACGTTTTTGGATCCTGGCCAGTATACTTTCTAAAGATATTGGGCGTCATCCGAGACCTAAACAGTTATTAAAGGACTTAATTAAAAAGAGAGATACTATTGCACGAATTGCAGAATGTCCTAATTATAACAATAAACTTCAGGAATTTAACCAGGTTTTGAAAAAACGTTTTGACATCAGCTCTCAGGATGCTAAAGAAATTATAATGAAAGATCCACTAAGAAGTAATGAAACACATTTCTGGAAGATCAGAGAGGAGAAAGGGAAATGTGCTTAGGAGGTCTAGATAAAATATATGAAAAGAAGATTAAAGCTGAAAGAATCCAAGAAATAAAAAAACCGTGAACTAAAAGAATCACAAAGGAAAGCAATGCCTGGAACATCTAAAATGAATATGGTCTATCAAGAAAATTCGTCTTCAGAATCGGAGCAAGATGATCCAGAATTTAAACTTTCGAGTGCGAAAAAAGGTCCTAAGCGTCAAAGTATTATGAAGTCTTCTAAAGTTAGCAATATAGCTGACAGATTTAACTTGTCATTAAATCAAAGAACAGCTTTTGCTGCTACTGTGCTTTCTGCCTGTGATATAGATTTAGAAACAGTCAGCCTGTCCAGAACAACTTCTTGGAATGCAGGAAAGAAAACTAGGGAGAACACATCTAAGAAAGTGAAAATCGATTTTGAGCCTCCAAATTTCTCTTCGCTCCATTGGGATTCTAAAATAGTTACAGAATTGAGAGGTGAAAAGAAAGAATGGTTGGCTATTTTAGTTTTGGGAATGCCAAGTGCGAAGGAAGGCAAAATTTTAGCAGTTCCAGATATCCCTGATGCTACTGGATTTTCTCAAGCCCAAGCCACGTTTGAAGCTGCTATGGATTGGAACCTTGAAGGAAGAGTGGTTTCGTTGGTTTTCGATACAACCGCATCAAATTCTGGTTGGATCAATGGTGCCTACAAAAGACTAGAAGACTTATTAGGACAGAGGATACTCTGGTGCGCATGCTGGCATCATATATTTGAAAGAATTTTGAATGATGTTTTTAAAGTAATATTTGGCAAATTAATATCACCTGATCATGAAATTTTTAAAAAATTTAGACAAACTGTATGGAAGAATTTAGATACGAGCAAGAAACATAAAACATTGGAAACAAGAAACAGATACGGTACCTAAAGAATAAAATTGAAGATGTAACAAAATATCTTTATGAAATCCTGCAAAATGAAGATAGCAATGTATTACTTCGCGAGGATTATAAAGAAAGTGCTAAGTTATGCCTACAGATTTTGAATCAAACTCCACCAAAAGGAATTCGTTGGCTTCATCCTGGAGCATTGCATCGGGCTAGATGGATGGCTACAATCATGTATTGTATAAAAATGTTTGCTTTTAGTGATCAAGCAGGTTACACTGAAAATATGATGAATGAGCTGGAAAGAGTATGCAAATTTATAGTAATGATATATATCATAGTTTGGGTGTCATCTACAAAAAGAGTTGAAGCACCTGAAAATGACCTACAGTTATATCACGACTTGCAAGCATACAAGAAAATCAATGAAGAAGTAGCAAACCAGGCTATTAAGGCCCTTGATCGCCACCTCTGGTATGTTACTGAAGAAATGGTACTGCTTTCTTTATTTTCAGAAAATTTAAGTGGTGAATTGAAGACCAAAATTGCTAAATCACTATCAAAATTTGAGAAGCGAGGATTTTCTAACTGATGAGGACCACCAACATTTCCTACACTTAACCCTTCCATGAGACTTCCGGATCTAGCTGGGCCAAATTCATGGCTCTTCTTGAATTTATTCAATTATTCTGGTAACTGGCTTAGAAAATCTGCAAACGAATGGAAAGATGAAGATTTCAAAAGAATGAGTAATTTTGTACACTATATGAAAGTAGTAAATGACACGGCCGAATGAGGTGTTAAAGTAATAGAAGATTATGCTAATTCAATCACTAGAGATGAAAAACAAAAGCAATATCTGCTACACGTGGTTGAAGACAATAGACAAAAAGTGCCTGATTTCAAGAAAAAAAACTAACCAAATATCTCAGAGATTAGGCCGCGCATTCAAAAAATTGAAAATAAATTCTTAGTTCTTTATTTTAAAAGGAAGATTTTAGGTTTATGGAGTTTAGTACTTTTTTTTTCATTGCACTTGTTTTATATTTTTTCTCATCTTGTTTTAATTTTATAATTGTGTAATGTCTTTGTATCGAAATTTGATCTTTACTTTCTGTAAGGAATCAAAAATGTTGTCCTAGTTGAAGTTTGTCATTTTTTATGAAAAGAAAGTTTTATTTATTTTTTTTTTTTTCTTATGTAGAGGAAGCTTTTGTTTTTGTAGTCCATAAAAGAGAGATATTTTTACTATTTTTACCATTTTTGTTTGATAATTAAACGGAAAATGATTATTTTTCTTTTATTTGCCTTATTTATTTAATGAACTTGAAAGCAACAAGAGAAATACTCTAAAAATTTTAATAAAATGCCTTAAAAATATTAAAAAAATCATATAAACACAATTTTTAAGCCAAACCTTATAAATTTGGTATCAAATGATTCATTTTTTTAATATGCATCAGATGGAACCATTTATAAGTGTCTAAAATTGAAATTATAGGCATAAAATAAAAAAATTTAAAAAATTTGACCCTTAAATTTTTTAATGGAGTGCTCAGGGGATCAAATTTTTTGATTTCGGTCTAAAAATTGGTTAGCATACTTAAATCATCATTTGTCACGATATGAAAGGGCTGGACATTAATAACTTTGAGATTTGTCCAAAACGGGACACCCTAATGGATAGCCTTTACTATCCTCATAAAGAACTTTCCCTTGATGAATCTATGGTGTTATGGAGAGGTTGCTTTATTTTTCAGCAATACATAAAGAATAAGAGACATAAATATGGGCTAAAACTGTATCAGCTAACAGAACCCTCTTGTTTAGTTTTGAAAACAATGGTCTACAGTGGTGTTTTAGATGATACAGGTGGAAAGGGCCATTCTGGAAATGTTGTCCTACATCTTATGGAAGGTAAACTGAACAAGGGTCATTCCCTATATATGGACAATTTCTACAATAGCTATTAGCTTGCTTCTTGTCTACTAGAGAAACAAAGATATTGTACAGGAACTCTATGTTCAAATCGTAAAGATAATCCAAAACAGGTTACTGGTGCAAAACTGAAAAAAGGAGAAAGAAAGTGCCAGTATTCAAATGGTGTAGCAATAACTAAATGGCATGACTGTAGAGATGTATTAATGCTTTCAACTGAGTATTCTGATAACATGGTAGATGCAACTACTCACAGAGGACAAGTTGTAAGCAAGCCTGAAGCTGTTGCACAATATAATGTCTTTATGGGTGGAATAGACAAAAAAGATCAAATGATGTCATACTATCCATGTGAAAGGAAAACTGTGGCTGGTACTTGAAGCTTGGCATTCATTTAATTCAAACAGTGATGCTGAATAGTTTTTACTTTTTCAAAAAGTACTCCTCTGAAAATAAAAGCTACTACAATTTTCATCTATCAGTTGTGCAGAAACTACTTTCTGCGTCTTCAGGAATCCCTCCATCAATGACTCCATGTCAGAAGCAACCAAGCAATCAAATGCATGTTCCCAAAAAGCCAGCCCTCTGTTTGGAATGATGTTTTGCAAAGTTTCATAGTGAATAATAAATAAAATAAGCATTTTTTTCTTCATATACGGAACTGTATTTTTGTCATGTAGCTATAAATTGGGAATTTTTTTTTTTTGTAAGACTTACTACTGGGTAATTCCAGGACAAATGGACAAATGAAAGTGCCAAATGTACACTCCACCATCTCCAAAATTCATGAAACTTTGTGTGAGGGTTGGTTTTGGTCCAAATTACAAAAATCTGAATTTTTTTGAAAATTGGTCAAGTTGGTCAAATTTTATGGCTTGACCAAATTTTGGCCAAATGAAAAAAACCAACAATTTTCAAACTTAAATATCTCAGCTGCTAATTGTGGTAGCGTAATAAGTCTTAAATGATAAAATATGTAAAATTAACTGTAGTTCCTAAATATATATCATTTTTTTAGGGTAACAAAAATAAAATTATGATTTCTTGGAAAAAATGTCAATTTTTTTTTTTTTTTTTTTTTTTGCGATTTGGCAGCAAAGATACCAAGAATAAAAAATGTTTATTTGATGTATGTACACCATAATAAGTAATAAAAAGTCATCTTATAGTTTATTATAAGGCTCAAAACTGAGTTTGAAATTAAGTAATAAAATTTTTTTTCAGACGACGAAGATTTATTACAGACTTGTTGGTCCAAAAAAAGACAATTTTCAATTCATATAAAAAATACATATAGATAAACCTAAGGAGAAAAAATTTTTAAAATACATGTACAATGTACATAACATAACCTCTCTTATATTTAGGGACAGAATATATTGACAATAATAATGTTTAATTTATAAAGCACTTATCAGAGTATAAAATACTCTTCCTAATACTACATGTACACAAGTCTCTGAGAATGAATTAAGAGACAGTATTCTCACCCAGTGAATCCAAATTTTAGACACTAATAATATAATAACAAGAAAAAAGAATTTGAAAAGATTTTTATAACTATTAAGTAGATACACAAATCTTAGATAAAAATTTTAGAAATATTATATAGACAATCTTAAATAGTATACATTCGATAGAATTTATTTTATCTTTGAAAAGTTATTTAATTCTTGAAGCGGAAAAATGTATTGTATTCTTGTTCCTCCTCGTAAATTTGCTTCAATACTCCCAAATATATTTTCTGTTGGAACGTGACAAATATCATCATGTGCAGGAAAAATGTATGAGGGACATACGCCTGAAGGATGGAGAAATTTTATCAGAAAATCATCATATTCACAGTCGAAGGACTGGACTAATCCGAGCCATAGTTTATTTTCATACATACAACCCACAAAAGAGCCTGTTTCAATTTCGCGTTGAGAGACAGTATTATGTTCTTGAACCAAAGCAGAAACTCTAATGAGCTCTCTTATTTCGACTGACTGTGCACTCTGAGAGAGTGGATAAACCTTCAATGAATTCTTGGAAATTGGGACGAAGCGATGTAATTGTTGAGTACCTTTGATAGAAGTAATAGGTTCACTCAGACGTTTTTGCAAAGAAAGCTCTACATCTACATCTACAACTTCGTAGAAGCCTTTATCTGTTTTTGTCCTGGCTTCAATCCAGCTGTAAAACAAATTCATAAATTTAGGTTGCGTGAAATAATCAAATATCAAATATTTTGTATATATGTATTCAAGTGCTGATGCTAATATTTAAAAACAGAAAACTACGAATTTGGCATTAAGAAACAAATGTCCTGAACGGAGTCTCTATTGTTTTATTACCTGTTTTAATAGGGCTTTCATCAAATAAAGGTAAAATATTGTCGCTGAGCAAATCTTTATTGAATTGCCTGTCTTGAATGACAAATTCTTCCACTGGTGGTGGATTCGTGGAATCGCTACTGCTTCGCTCCATAGATTCGTTAAGTATGTCTGGCTCAGGTATTGGCGCAGGTTCCGGCTCTCTGGATGAACGTTGAACATGTTCTAATACAATTGGCTTCTTTTTAATTGTGACATAGTAATTGATTTTCTTCCAAAATTCCATAGCTTGCAGCTGCCATGGCAGAGTTTACTTTTTGATGTTACAGAAAATTATTCTTGAGTGTTTTTTCATAGGATCGCCACAAAATTGTGTTTTGAGGCATTTTAAGGGTTAGGTAAATTTACATATACTAGAAAATTAGGTATATACTGAAAATCTGGAAAGAAAGCAAAAAATTATTAAAATTTGGAGGATTTTTTTTTTCATTTTTTTTTTCATAATAATCGTCGATAAGCTGACTTTTTATTACTTATTATGGTGTACATACATCAAATAAACATTTTTTATTCCTGGTCTTTTTTTCAAAAAATGATAGCTTCGCTGCCAAATCGCAAAAAAAAAAAAAAAACTTTTCTAAAAAATCAGAATTTTATTTTTGTTACCCTAAAAAAATGATAATATTTAGAAACTACAGTTAATTTTACATATTTTATCATTTAAGACTTACTACACTACCACAATTAGGAGCTGAGATATTTACGTTTGAAAATTATTGGTTTTTTCATTTGACCAAAATTTGGTCAAGCCATAAAATTTGACCAACTTGGCCAATTTTCAAAAAAATTCAGAAATTTGTAATTTGGACCCAAACCAACCCTCACACCAAGTTTCATGAATTTTGAAGAGGTGACCGTGTACTTCATTTGTCTATTTCTCATAGAATTACCCTACTACATTCATACGAATAAAATTCAAAATCTTAGTGAATAATATTGAATAATAAATAAAATAAGTATTTCTTTTCTTCATATATGGAACTGTATTTTTGTCATGTATAAATTGTGAACATTTTATTTCTTTTTGTAAGGCTTATTACTACATTCATACAAATAAAATTGAAAGCTTATTGATGACTAGCCTATTCATTTCCTTCGTTTCATCATTTTTCACATAAGCATCATATGGTACTATAAGAAGAAATTGACAGCCATTGCCACTGATGCACATGAGCATAGTGCCTTAAAAGTTAATAAAAAACTACCACATCTCATATCAATGCACTAATATGTAGTTTTGGAAGTGTAGAAGGGTAAAAAGAAAAAGAAAATGCAATGGCACCATACAAAATTATAAAATTTCCAAGTGGCGGTCAACATGTTAAAATTGGTTGTTTACCAGACAAAACAACAAACTATTCACTTGTGTGTGCGTGTTTCAATTTTTATAAGTGTGAATTTTATCTAAACTAATTGCTTGTTTCAAAATGTAATAATATGACTAGTCTCAAGTAACACATTGTCACAGTAAAAGGGTTGGCCAAATTCTAAGGGTGATATTGTTATGATGTAAACTAAATTACAATAAATAATGGAAGATTTTCAAAAGTAAACTGAACTATTATATTTGCCAATTTACAAAGTCATAACCAAAATTTAGTGAAGTAATCACCAGGGTTGTAGGAGGTTATTAAAACTAATCTAAAATTGCAGTACTAAGTTTAATAACAAACTGGCTATTTCAACTGTATGAACAAATGTTGTATTTGACAAAAAGAATTTAAGCAAAGGGCTTACTATGTACACGAAACATTCAGGCTTACCATTGTTACTTTAAATAAAACTAGCGCAATAACAAATTTTCAATTCAGTCACTTAAAATTAAAAAACATATATATATATAAAATCAAATTTAATTTACTTAATCATGGATGCCATCATAAAAACCATTTCAATCAACAATAACAAAATGTAATAAAAAACAACAACCAAACAAGAACTTTAAGAAAACCTTGCACACAACTTCTAGTTATGAAGATCAAGATCAGAATATAGTATTCACAGTACCAATGTTAAGAATCAAACTGTTCACAGTACAAAAGCTAAGATCCACTTATTCAGCACAAAAGCAAAAAGCGCGCTCTATTAAAAACTTGCACAGTTTGCTCACACTACTTATTTAAATTTCAATAATCTTGCATTTATTTCTAGAATTCACAAAATATCAAAATTAAAAATTTTAATTCTAACTTACAATAAATGAATTACAAAATTTCCTAACAAAGTACAAGTACTTTCATACTTAATCTTGCAAAAATATTAACTTAGCAAGTTTTCTTATTTTACAATATTTTATTCTACACTTAAAATTCTTGGGTTAATTAACTCTACAAATATTAGTGCACTATTTTAAATTTGACTCTTCCCAAAGCAGAGTTCCAAATGTTGTCTTCATGTAGCCCCATTACAGGGAAATATTGTTACAAAAGCAAAATATAAAGCTTTGCTAATTAAACACTTTTTACTCATTTTGGGAAAAGGCTTGCATGCAATGTATTACTTGGTAGGCCCAGGCCTAGAGATTTTTCCACCCCCAAGAGATAGGTCTAACACAAAATTCTTTGACCTCAAAGTAGAGCACATAAACCAAGCTTCACACAGGAACAATAATTTTGCCAAAGCCCAATTCATACAGTATGCTTATTTTTAGTGGTGTCTAAGTCTAGGGTTGACCTAGGTTTGAATAGTCACAGGGGTTTTGAAATTTCCTTCACAGCATTTCTAGCATGACTCATGACTATACTCTGTGAAATACTTATATTTGGATTCTGTATGAGTCTGCACTGCTATATTTCAGTCTTTGCAAGTATAAAGTATTAATATTAGCCAAAGTATTTGCTTTAATATGCAATGTGAATAATGCTCAAATAACACATTTCTAGTACAATACATGTGGGTTAACCCTTTATCGGGCAAGTGACTATATTTGATCACTTAAGAGGCCCAGTTAAGTAGGCTCTCTATACTGTTGCCAGTGGTATTTCCTCACTTTTAAGATAAGTCAGGCAAAAGGCAACCTTTAGGCTATTGCGTGGTGTATGATGTTTATGCATATCTCAGCCAATCAGTAGCAAGGAAGTCTCCAAACATTTAGTTCCACACATGATGCTGAGAAGGGAGGGTTTTTGTTTGAAGTGTTCATGGTTCTCAAGGTCTCCACCTCTAAGCAATGGCGGTAAGTTTTCATTCTTTTTACATTGTTTAGATGAATTATTGTTTTCAATTGTGTTGTAATTTTTTTGTGGTGGTGCCATTTTTATAGGATAAATTGGTGTCCAAAAAAAAGTGACTAAATTTGATCATACGCCTGCCTTGCTGGTAGCCATGCTTGACCATATATGAACATTTGAACTGAGTTACCGTACCCAAATTTTTTTTTTTTTTAATATAAAAAGTATGGTTTAACCATATTTTTATGGATATACAGTATTAAGAATTTTAGTAATGCAGATTTGACCAGGCTCATTTTTTTTGTGAAAAAGTTAGGATAATTTTATAATTATACTAATAAAAACGTTTGTGTGTGTGTATATATATATAATATATATATATAATATATATATATATATATATATACATATACACATACACATACATACAGTAGACTCGCAACTTACGCGGGGGTTACATTCCTGGGACCCTGTGTAAAGCCAAAAATTGTATAAAGTCAGAAACCAAAAAAAATCCCCTAAATCGCCTGTAAATCACTATATATTCTAACTCTGTTATACGTACATATACACTATAACATACCTGTACAATTATAAATAATGAGCTTATGGAGATGGGCGTTTCTGGGTGTTGTTGTTTTGAGCTTATTCATCCCCTTCCCACATCACCGTGGGGGGATCGTCAAGCTCAGATAACGATGCAGGGGAGTATGTGGGCAGCTCAAGGTCACTGCGAGAAGTTGATGGCATTGGCTGATCTGCTGACGATGTTGATGGTGAGGTTTTCTTCAAGAACATGGTGATGGGAAGCTGTCATTTTTGTTTCTTAAGCTGCTGGAACATATTATAATATTGAGCCATAAGGCTTGTAAGACCTTGTGAGAAGTTGATGCTGCGCTCCATAGAGGGGTCATACTCAGACATTAAGTTTTTCAAGTGCTTGGCCACCTGAAACAATTCACTAAACTTGTGTATATCCCAACATGCTGACTCTTCTTGTTCTTCATCATCGTCACCACCGCCATCGCCGCCTTCTTCGTCCACTCTCACTATTTCCTTCAACTCAGCGTCAGTCAGAGTAAAATTATAACACATGTATAGTCGGAACTGCGTAAGAAAAATCTGCGTAAATTGCGAGTCTACTATATATATATATATATGATAGATTGCTATCAGTTGACAACAGTCATGTCATTAGAAACTGTCTTTATGTTCTACTATAATTTTTTAAAATTAAATATAATTTTTAAATTTATTTCAGTTTACTTCTATGTCACTTTACTCGAAGAAAGGGCAAAAAATAGGACAATCTATTATCCCTGTGGCCATAGATGATGGCATGATGGCATAATACATGACATACTTATGTATCAAGGGGAAAGTACTTTTGCTGTCCATCCTTTGTCACTGTCACAAAAGGAACAGGAGATGCCTATGAGTAGTAAAGTTGTCATTATTCTTGAAAAAACTATGAACAGTCCATGCACAACATCTATAGGCCCCTATATGCCAACAACTTCTTCACGAGTATTCAGTTGGTCCAGTACCTCAGAGGTAATTTTAATTGTAGATATACAGGAACTGCAAGGGAGAACAGAATATGTAGCCCCAATCTGATGCCTTCCAAGGAAATGATGAAAAAACATACTCCCAGAGGTGCACTCGATTATAAGTCTAGTAATGGTATATTAGCTGTAAAATGGAAGGACAATAAAATAGTAACGCTGCTTACAGATGACATAGGCATAGAACCAATGACAGTAGTGCAGAGGTATTGCAAGGAGAGTAAAGAAAAGAAAGAGATAGCTTGTCCAAGTGTCATAAAGAACTATAATGCTCATATGGGAGGAATTGACAAAAGTGACATGCTAGTACATTTGTACAGGACACCAATGAAGGCAAAGCGGTGGTACCTAAGGCTTTTTGCGTATGCAATAGATCTTTGCATTGTAAATGCCTGGCTTTTGTATAGACGTGATTGTAATGCACTTGGAGAGAAGTGCCTAAGCTTAAAGAAATTTAGATTGAATGTGTGTCAATTTGCAAGGAGAAACAAACCAATGCTGGCAAGGTCCCTAAGATCTCCTCTCTAATCTATCTCTATAAATGGCAGTTTTCAGATGCCTACTGCCATCAGGGGCCAGAGAGCTGCAACCCCTGATGAGTGTGTAAGGTGGGACTATACTAAGTTCCATGCACCAATGTATGTAGAAAGGCAGACATGCAAGTTTTGCAGCAAAAAAGAAAATATAATTAGATCAAATATTGCTTGCTCAGTTTGTAAGGTTCATCTCTGTTGTAACAATTCCAGGAACCTTTTTGTTCAGTACCATATGATGCACATAGTAGGTTGATTGTCGTTGACATAACAATATGAGAATTATTTTAGTACATTTGTGTTTTCTTGTGTTCTACATTATGGAAATAAATATTATGAAATCATATTGTTTTTTATTCAACATACTCACTGCCCAATTATTAAAAAAATGACCACCACATTCGGGCCAAGTGCCCATATTTAGTCAAGCGTGACTCCTGGGAACTCGGGCGGGTGACCATATTTGATCGCTTAAATATATATATTTATCAGCCAAATTTTTTAACATTTAAAAAAATGTATCTAAATAAAAATGTCTTAGGATTTGGTGTATTTTAGGATTATTACTGCAAAATTTTGATACATGAAAGATTATCATGCTTGCCCGGTAGGGTGCATCAAAATCACCAATGACATAGTTTCACTTTGTCCCTAAGTTAGAAATGTTCCAATGGTTAAGAAAAACCTACTATGTGAATTATTTTTGGATTTGAATGCCATTTATGGGGTCCACACAGACTTCCTATATGCACACCAACCCCACAGTCATTCTGTGATTTGAGATCCAAATAGTAGAAGTTTAAAAATTTTGTTCACTACAAAAATCAGCCTAAGAACATGTAAGTGATATTTCTAAAGGTCATATATACTTCTAAAAAGTGATAGAAACTTCTATAAAGTGATAGAAACCTCTAGAAAGTGCTAGGAAGTGGTGGAAAGTTATAGAATATTCTAAAAGGAACTGCAATATATAATCTGATATGCAAGTATTTATGATAAATATGATTTTTGTGTGTTTATGTTAAATGTTTATGTTAATGAATTTTGTGTTCTCTCTTCACAGAATTTTTTTGTGTTCTCTTTATACCTGTCGTGCATTATGGCCAGTTCAGATAGCACAAATGATAAATATGCTGTTAAAACTCGTCAAACTGCTGCCATTTATGGTCTTGGTGCTGGAATCAGCGATGCAGATGCAGAGATAACAGGATCTAGGCTGCCAACATGTGAGCAAGTGTTGCGATGCTACATGTTTCATCAGCAAGAAGGTCTACCGTTTAACCGTACAAAATGGAACAATGCTAAATTTGTCTTGCAAAAAATTATTCCTTTTATCAGAAAGGCAACATTGCCATGATTACTGAGAGGAAAGCTGTTGAAAAAATTATAGCACTATCTGCAAAAAATGCAAAACTTAGGGAACTTCCAGTGGATCGGTGTTCTTCGCTTGGTGCAGTTGCGAAGCTTAAGGGGATCGAAAAGGAGTTACAAGAAACATTTCAGTTGTGGCCAAGGAATGCTGAGCAACTCATAAAAGATCCTGAAGATCTGGAGTTCTTGCGGTCAATGAAATCAGACAGAGTCGCATCATTTGGAAGCCATGACAAGAAGCTCGCATCAAAAGTCCAAAGAAAGCAGGAAAAGGAAATGATGCAAGCAGAACGACAGCTTAAAGCTCATAAAGAAGCCCAAGCATCTACAAGCAAAGTTCAGATTGAGAACAGTGAGGAAAGCAACAGTGATGTTGAGGATGAAGAGGGTGATATAGAGGATTACAAACCAAAAACACGAAAATCTCGCCAAGCAACTCGCTCAGGAACAACTGCTTTTATAAGTCATGACATACTCAAATACCATAGGATGGTTTCCCTGTCTACAAGCATGAAGATCACACCGGCCAACATGCAGCATTTACCAAAGCCATCATTGAGGAATCAGGAGGTGACACAAAAAAAGTTTCACATATATTCTACTGCCGACAGAGCAAGACGTAAGGTTGGTGAAGAGCTTGCATCATTGGTCAGAGAGTCCTGGGTTCCACCACAGTTCCTGTCTTCACTGGGATTTTAAACTGATGTCAACTCTGTCATACCAAACTAAAGCTGAAGAGAGGCTCACCATAGCAGTTGGCAATTCGTATGACATCAAACTTCTTGGTGTGCCTTCCTACAAGCCAAATGCAGATCAGCCAGCTGGTCAAATCATTGCTAATCTCACTATGGAGCTTCTCCGATCATGGAATTGTGTTGACTCGGTAGTGAACATGACTTTTGACACAACAGCTAGTAACACTGGTCATGTGAGTGCTGTGCTGCATGTGTTAGTCTGCAACAGGACATAGGTCGAGCTTTACTGTGGTCAGCTTGTCGGCATCACATTGGCGAGGTAATCCTTACACAAGTCTTCAATGATCTGAAAATAGAACCACCATTGTCAGTAGAAGTTACCATATTCTGTTGGTTCCAAAAGCATTTTGACACAGTTCCGCACAACAATAATCAGTCACTTAATTTTTTGGATGGTACCTCTTATTCAGATGGCATACAAACCATAATCCATGACTATAGGGCCAGAGCAATTTCATGCGCGCAGTCTGTTGTGAAGCATCAACGTGATGACTACAAAGAATTTTCTGATCTTTGTTTGCTCTACTTGGATGGGACAAGTAGAGAGTTTTCATTTCGACGTCCTGGTGCTGTACACAAGGCTAGGTGGATGGCCAAGCTTCTCTACTCCATTAAGATGGTGCTGCTGGAGGAGCAGATCAGTTCTCTTCCCTCTGGAACCATTACCACAGAAGCACAATGACCCAAACTGCGTGTTTGTGAACTTTGTTTGCTTGCTGTACAGCTGGTGGTGGATCACCTGTTCAAGCGCGGTACCTGACTGACCTCTTGCGCTCTTTAATGATGCAGTCCCTGAAGCTGAACGCTGCTATCTGGCTGAGAGATTTATAGCAGTAAAGCCAGCACAAGATCAGGCATCTTTACCACAACATCGATTTGGCACAGGATTTGGGGAACCCAAATTTCCAAACTCCATTTCCAGCACAACAAAGCTTGGTGACTTAATCAACGAAGATTCATGGTACATTTTCTCTGTTCTGGAACTTGACAGTTCTTTCCTGACTCATAATATCGAAAATTGGCCAGAATTAGCTTCCTTTCAAATGTCCAGAGAACACATCTCGGCAGTTAACGTCATAAATGATTGTGCTGAGTGTGGGGTGAAGCTAAGTTCTGATTTCTCATGGCTGCCAGATCACAACAACATTACCAAAATGTCCTACAAGTTGTTGAATCCGACAGAAAGAAGCTTCCTAATCTTCGAAAGAGGAAAACTAGAGCCTAAACTAATTGTTCATGTTCATTACAGTTCTTGAACATTTTTTATTAACGTAGTGTTCTTTTGACTTTAACTTGCTTGTATCACCAATAATGTAATGTATAAACCAGAATGTAATGTAGAAATCAATGTAATGTATCCCTGTTTTGATTATTTAACACATTTTTATTGGTTCATACTTTTGCAAACACGGAAATGGGGATATAAAATGTTTAATTTTTGGTCAATTTAACTCCAATACTAAATATTGCATCAATGATGTGGACCCCCTAGATGACCACATAAATCTTTGAAATTTGGCCATATGTGCTATTTCAGGCATTGGAACAGAGTAATCATAGGGACAGATTGAAATAAAACATTTTGAAAAATCATGGGAAATTTGATGCACCCTATTGCCCGGTAAAGGGTTAACTGTAAAATAAGCATATTTGGATTCTGAACCAGTCAAAGGACGTTAGGTTGCACTAATATATAATAATAACTTCAAATAGTACTACTACAGATCTGAAATCAGCATAGACCTAGTAATGACAGCATTATATTATGATAGCCCCAAGTTTGACATACGAATCTCACTAGGCTAGTTCAGGTTTTTACATGGTATATTTGGCATTAGACTGCTATACATTAGGCTAGCAGTTAATGATATGATTATTCTTTTGTGCAGTACTGTAGGCTGGATACCATCTTTGGCCTTTGCTTCTTAAGTTTGGTTATTATGAATATTGAGGTGTTCATAGTCTACTTACATTACATATCATGATGATACATTATTCACATCTTTCTTCAGAACTTGAAAATGGCTTTGCCTTCCAACTATCGTCAGATCGCCATGATGGGAACTTCAGCAGGGACTGGTTCACCACGTATGTATTTTTCCTTCTCTTTCTTGGTATACTAATTGAAGGTTTCATTTAATCCATAACTTACAGTAGATCTTGATTTATTGGTAGGTCTTTTTTATGTGTACTGTAGAAACCATTTAAGTCCTTCCCTTGTAGGTATCCTATATACTATTGAGCTAAAATGTGTGTGTGTGTGTGTGTGTGCACGTGTGTGTGTGTGTGCACTTTCTTCGGAACCATGCACAGCCTAAATGGCACATCATAAAATTTTGCAACCACCACCAACTGATAGCCCATGAGCTTCCAATGTGCTCTGTCAAGTTTCCCAGTCCTAGGTCACAATTACTGGGTCCAAAGGCCCCAGCACTGCGATAAAACTACAGAAAAGAACACAGCCGTGAAAATCTTGAGCTTCACACATACTGCTACCCGCCTGGGGGTAGTGGGGGTGGGGGTAATGGGGAGAGGGTGGGGTAATTGGTAGGGGTGCACTGGATATAATATCTGGCTGGATATTGCAAAATATCCAGTATCTGGTATCCAGCAGGATATGGGTCATATCTGGCTGGATATGCCAGATATAGGCCAAGACATTAGAAAATTAACAACTGTATGAAAATCTGCCATAATATGATGATAACACACTACAAATAATATTTTATATACAAAAAAATGGAAAGCCCTCCAGGGCCCACCAGGGTTGTGGAGTCGGTCCAAAATTTTCCGACTCCGACTCCACACATTGTAAAAATTCGACTCTGACTCCGACTCCACACATTGTAAAAAATCTAAAAATCTGACTCCGACTCCTCACATTTTAAATATACGACTCCGACTCCTCTAGTGTTTCACTCTATAATTATCATAATAATAAGACATTTCATCACCACCACATGAATCGTCAGGTTACTTTCTAGGATAAGGGAACATTCAAATATTAAGAAGGATATTGACTTGTAGATATTATCATATTAAGGGATTTTTATTTTTTCCAATAATATATTATATATATATATATATATATATATATATATATAAAAGATTCTCTTAAACATAATTAAGGTCTAACCAGTAGTAGTCCTACTTAAAATTGAATAACCCTTCTTAACCTAGTGGCTATAACCAGGGTTGTGGAGTTGGTCCAAAATTTTCCGACTCTGACTCTGACTCCACACATTGTAAAAATTCGACTCCGACTCCACCCTGAAACGTGCAACTCCACGACTCCACGACTCCGACTCCACAACCCTGGGGCCCACCCCTAAACCAGTCCAACAACACTTTTTATATTAAATCAACACAATACTGATGACAAGAATAAATCAAACATCTGTCCATCCTTAATGATTACAGTTCTATTAATATAATCAGAGCTTTTTATAAAAATGTTTAGGCATTTTAGACTTGGCAATTTTAGACTTGAACTCATTATAAAGATGAGGAATTATAGTATAGTATCAGGGAAGTACCTTCTGCTCAGTAAGAGATATCTGGGTTGGAGGTAGGCCATTAGATCAATAAAACCATCATCATCAACTAAAGTAAATGGCTGGTTGTCCAAAGCCATCATCATGCCAATTTTACAGTGAATCATCATTGATGTCCCATATTTTTTTAGATGAAAAGCTTTCCTCTATTGAGATCTGCTTACTCATTTGGTCCATTTTCTTTTCTTTCAGAGTACTACCAGTGGAAGTTGATGGTCTAGCCTGTATTCTATCTATGCCTATTTCCTTTGATTCAGTCGCAGCTATTCTTTTTTTGTCATTTTCATTTTTGGCTTCAGCATACTCTTTTGGGTGATTAATCTTTAAATGATTATGAAGAGGTGTTGTGCTAAAAGACTTTTGGCCACCTTTCTCTGTCCCACATAGCAATATGAGTGTAAAAATAATACATTACCTAATAATATATATCTGGCTGGATAAATATGGCCATATCCGGTATCTGGCCAGATATGAAAAATTCATATCCAGTGCACCCCTAGTAATTGGGGGAGTGGGGGTGGGGGTAATGGCATTTTTTACTTGTGTGTGGGGGTAATGGCATATATAGCAGTATGTCACAGTGCTACCTGCCCGGAGGGCCAAGTTGTACAACGGTTGCAAGTGATAGCAAGCTACTGCTTGTTTAAAACTATATTAGGTTGAACTTACTTAGCCCAATCACTTCCAAGTTATGGTTATGGGAAGTTGGAGGAAGCTCTATTAAAGGCTTTTGTGACTTCTGCCCCATTTTCATTTGGAGTTGAAGCAGTAGATATAGGTGTAACTTCAAAAGATTTCTTAACTCATTGTCATTGAAGTAATTTTTACATACCTTACCTATATATCTTGTAACTTAGCAAGTAGCATAAATACTGGAAGGGTCTACTATATAGGGCCATGGATTGATTGCCTGATACCCTCATCCATTGGAAATTTCCAGCAGACTTCAGTGGAGAGTTAATGACAAAAGCCCTGTGTTTTTTCATTAGAGTTATGTATATGTAGGTCTTCAAAGGACCTCTTTGTTTATTTGCCTTCGTATTTGCATTGCCTAATGGTAAAGAAAGGAATTGCCTTACCTTATTTCGTTGGGCCTCGTTTCTATTTCGATGTTGGGTGCAACGATCTTTTTCGATGTAGGGCCGTGGTACGATGGAGTTACACAATGAGTTGACTCAATGTGACTAATATAGGCAGTCACTATTTAAACACCTGAAGGAACAGGCCTATCCTTCTTATAGTTATTAAGTTTTATATCAAGAGGATTTCACTCAGAACTTATAGGAAGACAAAGGACATCTTCCTTGCTTAAAGCATCGCTGTAACATAAGCAGCTCTGAGCCGATATAATATAATCTTCGTATTTTTATTATTTGCTGATTTTGCAAAGGTCGTTGACTCGTCTCTCGATGTAATTTTCATGAGTTGGAAGTGGAAAAGTTTGAACACAAAATCATAAATTTGGTTTTCTTATGCAGGCCTGATGCCTACATATGGGTTCTATGTACATATGGCAATTATTTCATTCCCAATAGGCTATGTTGCTAATCCAGAGGCAATTTTGTAGATATTTAATTCAGTTAATTAATAATTTATACTTAATTAAGAAGTAAAGGTACCACATGCAGTACCATGTTGTAAGCGTGTATAGTTTTTCCATAAACTGGTTGGGGGGGGGGGGGGTTGGAGAAAAATTTGTATGTTATAGATTAAATTTTTTGACAAACTGTGTAAAAACATGTAAAATGGATTAAAAAGAATGAAGTAGGAATTTAGGAAGAGAGGTTACTCAAGACCTATTTAAATATAAAAGTTCAAGAGGCCAACTTCTCAAGTTTAGTTAAAGTTATGTCACTCAGTTTGACTCCCTGTAGGTATAGGAAATTTATGGAATTAAAGTAAAGTTATTAAGCATTTTAACTTTGCTCATTATTTGTGTAAATTTTATAAGTCACCACTCACCAGTTTTTAAATGCTGGTTTACTAATGTTTTGGAGTTTTGTCATGTTTTGTTAACAAGTTATGTTTTGAAGTGACTTCTACGATGGTGAGTTAATTGAAATGTAATGTACTTCCAGAGCTGGGCAGTATTTAAATACATTTGTGTATTTAGAACTGTATTTATAAATACATTGTTTTTCATGTATTTAAATACTTTAATGAGTATTTAAATACTCAAAATATAAAAATGTAAATACTTTTACTGGTTTAATACATGTTCTGTACTAGCACAGTACGATGCGTCGATGGTGTAGTACAGCATGGTTCATGTTTCAACGTGTCAGTTCAATCAGTTGTGTGCCACTCTTAGTCGAAAAGAAACACTCTTTCAGACAAAACTTTTGAAAGATTGGTTTTGATCCGCAGCAACCGTGAAATAAAAGAGAATTTGTAAGGTGCCTTATGTTTATGTTTACGTCTTATGTTTACGTTTATGTCTCATCTACTCATTAATTGTTACTCATTTTGCAATGATATAATGAGTATAATATGTCACTGGTTGAACATCGTAAGTTCTAAGTTCTTTTGTTTTTGTTTTGTTCTAAAAAGGGAAATATATACTCGGAAATTAGATTGTACTATTTCTTTATCCTTTATCAAGCATTTTATATTGTTGTTACTCATGAATTAGTGAATGCATATGTTAAAATTTGTATGTATTTAAAATGTATTTACAAATGTATTTAAATACAATTGATGTATTTTGTATTTAGTATCTAAATACATTCGTAAAATGTATTTAGTATTTAGTATTTAAATACATTTCTCCCATGTATTTAGTATTTAAATACATTCAGTGTATTTATTGCCCAGCTCTCTGTACTTCCATGTTGTGTTGTTTGGTTGAAAGAGTTTGTACTGTATTCAAACCTCCTACCACTTCAAACTAGTCAATACCCGTAGTTTTAGTAGAGTAAATGTTACTCCTCCACAGGTAGATCTGGAGGGCTTGGGGTTTTGAATCCTGTACTGTTTTTGTGTTTGGTCTCTGGCCATGGGAGGCCATAAGACCCTTGTTGTTTGGCCCATGGCCAAGGGAGGCCATAAGACCATTGTTGTTTGGCCCATGGCCAAGGGAGGCCATAAGACCCTTGTTGTTTGGCCCATGGCCAAGGGAGGCCATAAGACCCTTGTTGTTTGGCCCATGACCAGGGGAGGCCATAAGACCCTTGTTGTTTGGCCCATGGCCAGGGGAGGCCATAAGACCCTTGTTGTTTGGCCCATGGCCAGGGGAGGCCATAAGACCCTTGTAATAGTTTGGCCTATGGCCAAAGGAGGCCATAAGACCCTTGTAATAGTTTGCCCTATGGCCAAGATAGGCCATCAACCCCTTGTTGAATAATTTGGGCTATGGCCAAGGTAGGCCATCAACCCCTTGTTTAATGTTGGGCTATGGCCAAGGTAGCCATAAAGCCCTTTAGAGTACTGTAGTTTGTTTGTATGTGCCACTGTCTAACCATATAATTTTTGGCACAAAATTATGTGCACAGAATCAGAGCACAGCAATAAAAGCTTTTACTCTCCGATCCTTGGTTATGTTCAGACAGGTTGTTGTGTTTGACACATGGAAAGAGTACTGTGTGTGTGTGTGTATTTTTTTTTGCATTCCTCTGAATCCAGTTGGTCTTTAAAACTTGGATTCACCACTCCAGTGAAGTCAATACCCGTAGTTATGATTGAGTAAATGTGTGTCCTACAGGTAGGTCTGGAAGGTTTGGGGTTTTGAAGGAATCCAATCTGTTTGCAAGGAATGTATGTGTCTGTTAATGAAATCTGTTGAGTGATTCTTCCTTAAAAGAAGAATTGGATGCTTGGAGTTGTATGTATATATTTATATACTGTATGTATGTGTGCAAATGTATATTTTGTTGTAGGATTTTATTTTTGAGTTTTGTGTTAGGTTAACCAATTTGGCTGAGTAAAGTTCCTCAAATGTTGCATTTGAGACCCTTATATCAAGCCTTGTCTGTCTTATGCTTATATGTGAAATAGGACTTAGAATAGGGTTACGCCTATATGTCAAATAGGACTTAGAATAGGTGTTAGGTGGGTGTAGGTTTGAATTCGTGCAATTGCTTTAGGTCTTTGCGATGTTACAGTTCTGAGTTAAATTTTGTGATGTTACAGTTCTGAGTTTAATTTTTTGATGTTAAAGGTTTGAGTTTAATTTTGGGATGTTAATGAGTCTTATGAGTAAGTTAAATTGCTGAAATAAATTTTATAACCTCCACCACAGGTTGAACTATAAATTTAGTGTTTTTAGTTAGGATAAGCCTTGAGTGTAAAGAGTAGGGCCTACTTTGTGAGGTAGGCTTCTTGTATATTGAAATTGTAGTGTTTGAAGTAGGCCTTTAGTGTATGAGTATGTTAGGCCTGCTATTTAATGTCAAGTAAAGTAGGCCTATTAAATAGGCTTAGGTTGAAATTGGCCTATTTTATAGGACCTAAAATTATTTATGCATGTTAAGTGAACAAGGCTTTGTTTTGAGTTTGAAGAGTAGGACATATTAAATAGGCTTAATGTTGTGGGCCTACTAAATAGGCTTAGGTTGAAATTTGCCTATTTTTTATAGGACTTAAAATGAGTTACGCCTGTTAAATGAACAAGGCTTTGTTTACGGTTAGTGTAAAGATAAAGTTTGTGTTAATGTAAAGGTAAAGGGATCAGTTCCCCAGTTACACGGGCCACCATATGAAAAAACTATGGAGGATTATGGTTGAAATTGGCTTCAACCTTCGCCGATTGGAAATTATCATGTAGTTATTGTTTAGAGAGTTAATGACAAAAGCCCTATGTTTTTTCGTTAGAGAGTTATGTATATGTAGGTCTTCAAATGACCTCTTTGTTTATTTGCCTTCGGTATTTGTGCTGCCTAATGGTAAAGAAAGGAATTGCTTTACCTTATTATTTCGTTGGGCCTCGTTTCTGTTTCGATGTATGGCGCGACGATCTTTTGCGATGTAGGGCTGTAGTACGATGGAGTTACACAATGAGTTGACTCGATGTGACTAATATAGGCAGTCACTATTTAAACACCTGAAAGAACAGGCCTATCCTTCTTATAGTTATTAAGTTTTATATCAAGAGGATTTCACTCAGAACTTATAGGAAGATAAAGGACATCTTCCTTGCTTAAAGCATCGCTGTAACATAAGCAGCTCCGAGCCGATATAATATAATCTTCATATTTTTATTATTTGCTGATTTCGCAAAGGTTGTTGACTCGTCTCTCGATGTAATTTTCATGAGTTGGCAGTGGAAAAGTTTGAACACAAAATCATAAATTTGGTTTTCTTGTTGTTATGCAGGCCCGATGCCTACATATGGCAATTATTTCATTCCCAATAGGCTCTGTCACTAATCCTGAGGCAATTTTGTAGAAATTTAATTCAATTAATTAATAATTTATATTTAATTAAGAAGTGAAGGTACCACATACGATACCATGTTGTAAGCATGTATAGTTTTTCCGTAATTTCTTGAATAAAGTAAAAAGTTTTCAAGTCTAAAAATGAACACCTCTAGCAATTTTTTTACCCCAATCTTCTTGTGAAAGATATTAAGATTAGGGTAGCACCTTATTCACAGTGATTATGATGTGTTTGTAATTGGGTTAGATGCTTCCAAAGTTCGAGTATTGTGCCTACCTTGTGGAAATGGAAGGGTTTCTGGACAATGAGTGAATATGAAATACATTTGAATCTTAAATCCCAACTTCACAGACTTGGGGAAAAACTTGACAGTATTAGAATATTATGTAGAATACCCATAGACACTTGCATTTAGGTTACAATATTGTAGTTCACATGCCACCAACACATTTTCAAAGTATGGTAAGTATAATTTCAGAGATAAATTAAAAGAACTAGAACTTCTCTGAAATGATGACCTAAGCCCCACCTGCTTGGGTAGTATGGTAATTACTAGAGTTGCACCGATGTATCGGTATCGGCCGTATCGGCCACTTTTCACAAAGTATCGGTATCGGCCGATACTGTTCTGAAAACCGATACCGATACTTTGAATTACTGCTTTTTGAAGAAATTATCTTATTTTATATAAAATTAAATTTTTTTATTATTATACAGTAATATCTTATTTAGTTGTTTAATATATATTTTATCAAAATTAGCAATGTGTACATTTACTAACAAAACAAAAAATCATAAAATGTAACTATAGGCCCCTATACAAGATTACAAATATTCAATACAGTATCATATAAATATACAATTTCAAATTACAGTAATAGTTTTCAGTAAAAATGAAAGTTTTGTAAAGTTGTTCATAGATGGCACCACGCGGCATGCATAATCATAATAAACCATTCAGTTGCTTGAATGCTTGAATCTCGTGTGTAAAGTTATTGATAATACACTACCATTATATGCATTCATTGGTTTAGAACTTTATATAATAAGATATATATATATTTTCTTTTTCTTAATTTAATTTCAAATATATATATTGATAAAATAAAAAATATTTCTGGTAAATAAATTTACAATTCTTATGTATTAGTAATGGTATAGGGCCCAAGTAAGCTAGACCACCCTACAGTGATAGCAGTACTTTTACTGTATGTACCCCCAATATACCAGTGTATGATAATATAGTTTACAGTAATAAGTTATAAAATTATCATCTTTGTATTAATTTAATTTAAAATATTTTTATACATTAAATTTACATCTAACTTTATTAGTAATGGCTTTAGGGCCAAGGCCCTAAGTTGGGATTGGGAAAGGCATTTTAAGTTAATTGAGATATTATATCATTTACTTGAACTTTTATTAATAATCAATTTTAAAACTATTAATTAAAAAGTATCGGTATCGGCACTTTTTTGTAGTATCGGTATCGGTGCAACTCTAGTAATTACTTTCAATTTCATCTTGTTAGTCCTACACAGAAGAAACTAGAGGCTACTTCTGAGGTCTAGCTTAATTGTCAAAGGCTTTTGTTATCTTTATGTAGTATGAAAAATGGTAGTGATAAATTACAGTAAGGATATTGCCATGTAAACAGATACCATGGCATTGTGGCATCATTTCCCATTTCTCTTTAGAAAGCAAAAATAAAGGAAAGATTTTTACCTTCTTTTGAATTGCAAAAGAATTTTATCAGAAATGATTTCTGGCAAATAATGAAAACCATAGGATTGTAAATGATTTAAAGGCCTCTGCTCTTACAATGTACGTGATTGCTGTTGTTTTGTGGTTGTTTAACCCCCTTCATAACATCAAAGCTCATGTGATGGAGGGCACCTACAGCTTTACGTGCCATCTAAACAATGGGTTAGTACATTATCAGGATGCAGAGGACAGTCCCCCAGCTAATTACTATTTAGATCTAATGTCACTTTACTTCACTGATGTGCCAGAAGCTGTGTTTTGACATTGCCACAATGTAACCAATTTGATGTATTAAGATTTAGTTTAGTAATTTAGATCATGGAATGTAATAGGATTGCATTTTACATCCAAAAGTAAAGCATGAATCACTGCTTTTTGAAGCATCATTAAACTTTGAATTAAGCCTATAATTTGTTTTTATTTAATGAAGATTATTTTGTTAAAAAGTTTGCTCTCTCAACAGTGTTTTGCTTTAGCAATGAGTAGTGGTGTTTGTAGTTCATGCATTATTTAGCTTATATTTCTAGTTGTAATGAAGTGATTGTAGGTCAGTCACATAGAGGCAGTCCCAGTCCTTCCTTCTGAAGCAGCTAGCTCCTTTGCCTTCAAGGCTTGGAAGTTCCTTTTTGAGGAAAAGATAGAGTTGTCAGTATTGAAGAAGCTACGGTACTATGGTCACTTCTTTATAGTATGATGCAAGTTCATGAATTTTATCACCTCAACCCTGATTGTTTTACATTAGAATAAGCTTTCTTGAGTGCCTTTGATTATTTATCAAGACAATGTAATAGTTATTCCCCGATTAAGACACAATGACTGCCTCTGATGTGTAACGTGTGATGCTTGCATTGTCTTCTTGCCTGCCTGCTCTATTGATCTTAGTGTTTATCCTTGTAGATCATTACTCATCTCGTGCCACACTGGGGACAAACTTCCTTAGGGGTAAGTATCCCTTTCTCATGAAGTAAACTATCATTAATTAATTGAGTTAGAGTCGTATCAGTAATGATTTTGCCGCTAATAGCTGTCATTAATAAGTTATTGAGGTTTTTTGATAAATTAAATTTTGGGGGTTAAAAATTTAATATTTTTTCAAAACAATTTAAAACAGCAGCATTCAACAAGGAGTTTAAACTGAAGCTGCTGCTTCAACATTTGAGGATAAAAACGTTGATGTTTAGGCCTACCCTGAATCGAATGTAAGAACTCGCGATCTAATGACTTGTACTGTAAAGTTGGGACAAAGAAAAGAGAATTTGATATTCGAACGAGATGTTTCATGTTACCGGTTTTCTATTTAACTCCATAATATAGAAAGAACTTTGCTGGTCCACTTTTTCTCACTACACCGGGGCTAATTGTTGAGAGACGTACCATTTACATTTCTTCATTTGATTAAGATCTTAATTTCTGTGCAGGATTACTCAGTATTTACTGAATTCCTGAGTTTGGTCCAGTCACTAATTTTTTATGCATTTATATAAGAAGTAATATCCGTATCCCTATTCCCAAAGGAAGCGAGGGGTAGGGCTCCCTTAGTCCGAGTCAATTAAAGTGGTGTGGCCGGCCCGCCGCTTCGTTGTGACGCGAGATACAAAAAAGACAACTATCCAGCTCAAATTCGTGTCTCAATGGAGTCTCAGCACTGCCGGGTCGCGTCCTGACCGATCGAGTCACGCGACGCTCCTTACGTATTTATATGCAAATTATATACAAATTTAAATTTGATGGAATGGTATTATGAGGGATCAGAATGAATACCATGTTTGACTTGACCTAAGGATTTAATGATTAAAGTGTTGTCTCTTTATTAGTATTTTAAAAAATATTTTTGTGGATATTTGTTCTTATAATTAATGATTGTTTGATGTTTACATTTTCCATTTGTAAATAATTTTACAAACGTTTTGGGACCTGTAATTTTGTAAGAAAACTATTATTTCTCAAAATAATGCCAAATGTTACATTTTTCTTTTTACACTTGCGTATTAGTGGATATTCAGTTCATTTAATTTTTTTTACTTCTTTTCATTATAAGTTTAAACAAATTTTAATATTATTCCCTGTACAATCAACCTCTCTGCGTTGACACATCTTTTAGTGTGCTCACTCTCGCCATTGCGCAGTACAAACTTAAGCCATATGATTTTGGTTTTTCCTTAAGTAATCTCAAATGATACCACTCTCGTATGCCCGAGCGAAGTCACATGATGCAGTCCACCATTTTTACAGACACAATATTTGTCGCCATTCAGCATTTATGGTTTTAATAATGGGTAATTAACGTTTTCTTATATACGGAGGATTGACAAAAATACACACCACAATTATTGTCCTGAAGAACAGGACAACTATACGATTCTAAGTATATTGATTCAACAAATCTGTTGTTATTTAACTTTTATTATCAAGTCAAAAACTATGGAAAAACCGACGGTGTCTATTTACTTTTGTCATATATATCTACTTTTATATTTACACACAACAAGAATCATACTATAAACCTTGAGATTGTTTTATTTGTGTTTCGCTTTCCCCGGAAAGTTTAGTATGCATACTAGGTACCTTGCACGGGGTTCACGAAAATATATATATATATATATGCGCAAACGAAGTGGAGTCAGTGTATGGCCATAAGATTAGCAAAGAAGAAATTTGCGTTTTATGCGTTGGCCTGTATAGGAGTTGGGTTTATCGTAAGTTGTATTAGACCAATTTTGATTTACGATCTAGATAATTTGTTTTAAAACGAAAGAAATTAACCAGATTTCCCTTTTCTACGCAGATCGCTTGGTCCGAACCCCTACCACTCTTGGAGGGGGTAAAGGGGGTGAGACGGTGACTGTGAACCCCTTTACAACCCCCTCCCACGGGCACCCCGCTTTCAATCCACAAAAGATTGCGGGAGGAAAGATCAGCATCAGCGTGGTAAGTTGGTTTTGCTCGTTTCATTCGGGAGGTAAACTTTGGCGGCTTAATTTTATGTTTGGAGGGAAGGTGAGGGACCTAACTTAACTTTGAGTTTAAAGGTTTTGTTTTGCGTTAGTTTTTGCATTGAATACCTTCTTAATATAGGAATATAGTTTGTTTGTTAGGTACGAAGAGTAAAAGGTAGGAGAGCATCTGAGGTCATATTACGGACGGGATCTAAATCTTCACGCGGAATCCGAGCCAAGGGACACTACATCATCTGGACGCGGAGGACGGTCCCCTATCCAACTACTATCCAAGCCCAGTGTCGCTGAACTTCGTTGATCGACGAGAAGCGGTGGTACGATATTTGTCACGATCCAGCACTTTTCGACACTTTATTAAAACATTTAATCGTAATATGAAACTTAAGCTCAAACCCGGTCGGCTCATCCGTCTTGACGGTTTTCGTTTTTGTTTTAAAGTGAACAAATTAGTAATGAGTGAGGAAGGCCAGAAACTGGTACAACGCTCGGGCCAACTAATGTGGCCCTTTATTATTATTATTATTATTACCCGCACCATCGGGAGTCGAACCCACGATCTCGGTGTCTTCGCTTCGCTCGTAGGAAAACTGTCACCCACTGGGCTATGAACTCTGACGTGAGCGAGTTAAGCGTAACTTTATTTCGGTTTGTGCCCATTTTTAAGAATATTTTTAATTTTTTCAATACGAAAAATTTTCCTCCATCTCTGGAAAATAGTCTCTTTATACCATCTTTTACTGAATAATCGTAATTTATGTGTATAATTTTATTTTTCGCTTAGACGGAAACTCGCGCCCTCAAACCTCCAAAGGCGCCAGACAAGCCCTTGATGCCGTACATGAGGTATTCTAGGAAGGTAAGACCAAATGATTTGATGCGGGAGGGAAATGTTTTCCTCGAGGAAGAAGGAAATAATATGAACCTTAACAGTGAAATTTTGAGAGTAGCAAAAATGAGAGTAATTTTGTGATTTTATTCCTAAGGAAGAGATTGATGGAGTATCCATTCTCTTTGAAAGGGCCCTGCAGTGTTTCAAGTAGCTGCTATGGAGAGTTACACTGCGGGCGCCAATCCCACAGTGAAACTTCTTGATTGTTCCTTTCCTAAACTTTGCTTGGCGTGAGTCATAAGTTGATAACGCGTGGTTAGTACCGTATGACCTAGATCCTACGGTGTGGTGTGACGTAATTGCAGGTGTGGGACCAGGTGAAGGCCAAGCATCCTGACCTCAAGCTTTGGGAGATTGGCAAGATCATTCGCGCTATGTGGAAGGACCTTCCAGAGGCGGACAAACAGGAGTTTGTGGACGAATACGAGGCGGACAAGGTGAGAACTCCCCTCCAAATATCCCCACCCCTAATCCACCTCAGAAGGCGGTTCCCGATAGACTTTCTTCGCAGTGGCAAAATGTAAGGCACAGTATTAAAAGTTAAATTTTTCTGCAAAAAAGGAAGGGTTAGAGAGAAGTAAAGGTGGTGCTACAGTGATTGAAGAGGTGCAAACGGTGTCTGCATTTAACCAATAGGAATTAAATATAAAAATTTAGAAAAAGGAAACCTTCAGCTAATTTTTATCGAGAACCATTAATGCTGGTATTGAAAGTTGTAATGTAGTTTGGTCACGGCATGAGAATGCCCAGTGACCAATCTGTGTTACGTGAAAAGAGAGGGAAAGGGAGGTAGTTTAATTGGATTTGAATAAGGCTGGACATTAGGGCCAACTGTGTGCGTGTGTGCGTGTGCGCGCGCGCGCCTAACTGTCTTCGCTCCGAAATTAACAAACGTCACGCCTACTGAGAGTGTAAGAAATGTATTTCTGATGATGAATGAACGATACTATGAATTGTCATTTGATAGTGTGTTTTCTTCCTCTTCTGCGTAATCGCCTTACAGCAATGATTGAGACAGAGCTAATTTTGTTAGATACCCATATAGATTCTCATGAAGATAAGGGTCGTCATATTTGATATGTGGTTGACATAAGCCTAAATAATTTCCCGAGTAGGTTTAATGTGGTCCCATCGGTCTTTGGTTACGAAACACACTTTGAGTCGGAAGACGCCCCTTGATGCCTGTTTTGCGGGGCCATTCAAAAACCACGTGGTCTTTAAAGGGGAGAGGGGGTTCCTTATTTGACCGCCAAAGGAAGGGGGAGGGGTCTTGATGTTTAACCACGTGGCCAATACTAAGCATTAAAATATCCTGTTTATAATATTATATATATATATATCGTAAAGAACGACGCTTTGTATAGGAGACTCACCGCGCAAGATGAGAGCGAAAGAACGAAACAATTGAAAAAATGAGGTACCCACCCGGGAATCGAGCCCTTTGGGGCATTGGTTTCTGCGCGTATGTAGAGGAATTACGAGCATTTGTTTGGGTGAGGCCTATGGTGTAGTGGTTATCATGTCTGACCGGCAATCGGAAGATCCCGGGTTCGATTCCCGGGTGGGTACCTCATTTTTCAATTGTTTCGTTCTTTCGCTCTCATCTTGCGCGCGATAAGTCTCCTATACAAAGCGTCGTTCTTTACGATATTTATATATATATATATAATGTTATAATAATGTTATAATGTTTCAGACCAACAAAGACCCTAGGATCCACTCATGGCTGGTCTACCTAACTGTGTTCGTAATCGTGTATTGTGTATGTCCTCCGTGGTGGCGGAGGGGACCTACAATTTTACGTGGGTTCCGAACCACAAGAACATAAGAAATTTATGTAAAAACTGCCGGTAAATTGGCAACGACCAATTTTTACGAAACTAAATAATTATCAATTTAAAACTAATTAATTATCGATTTAAAACTAAAGATAGAATCTCTGGATCCAGAGGATCAAGTCATAATAGACTACTATCCACAAATATGTTACACTCTATATCTATTTATAACGGACATGCAAATATATCAGATCCAAAGAATCCAGTCAATTTCATTACGGTATCCATCAAGTCACGGTCCATATCGATTGCGGACCAAGTCAAAATTTACAATCATATACATTACAATATATACACTTACGAGAAAAAGTGTAGGTGTGGCTGTAAAGACTGTACAGTAATGTAGAAATGTGTGTGCACCCATTTTGGGTCTCCCATTTAAAGGTGTTTGTGGGGCAAGTGAAGATCATGAGTTTTTCAATACCTCACAGTACTATGGGGGGCACCGCTCGGCAGAGGAATCTCTTTAAATGGGGTGTGTAAGGACAGAGAGTATCCCCTAACCCAAGACGCTGCCTCCCTATATCCCACAACACTTGTGTTGAGCTGTGGGATCTATCCCCAGAAAGCCTTAATTTTACTACCTTAAACTATACCCTTTCTATCAACATATGCGTCTAATCGATTTTTAAACATGTTTATAGACGTGCTACTAATTACTTCTACCGGCAAACTATTCCAGCTATTTACTATTCTATGCGTAAAAAAGTTTTTCGCAACTGCTGTCTCGAACCTTCTACTTGTCAACTTACACCCGTTATTTCTAGTCCTATTATATTGAGATATTTCGAAAAAGCTATCTCTATCTACGTTATCGAACCCATTCATAATTTTGAAAACCTGGATTAGATCACCCCTTAACCTCCTAGTCTCGAGTGTTGTCAATTTTAACTCCTTAAGCCTATCCTCGTACGACTTTGACCTAAGCGACGGAATCATCTTAGTTGCTCGTCTTTGAACTCTTTCGATTTTGTCTATATCTTTGCGCATATGCGGATTCCAAAATTGGACCGCGTACTCCAAATGGGGTCTAACTAATGATTTATAAAGTGGAACTATAATATCGCGCGATTTGTACTCAAAATTTCGAGCTATAAAACCTAACACTTTGTTCGCCTTATTGACCGCTGCTGTACTTTGTTTCGCTACTTTTAAATCACCAGTGACTATAACTCCTAAATCTTTTTCCTGCTCTACGCTTGTTAAATCTTTCCCTGACATACTATACGCAAAATTACCGTTACGCGAACCTATATGCAAAATTTTGCACTTATCAACGTTAAATCTCATTTGCCATGTGACTGACCAATCAACGATTTTATTCAGATCTTCCTGAATTTTACCTCTATCTTCGTCATTAATCGCCCTACCACCCAGCTTCGTGTCATCCGCAAACTTTGAAACTGTACTGACTAGGCCGACATCTAAATCGTTAATATATATAAGAAAAAGCAAGGGGCCCAATACAGAACCCTGAGGAACGCCACTCGCTACATTAGCCCAACACGACTCCGCTCCATCAACGACCACCCTCTGTTTCCTGCCTCGCAACCACTCTTCTAGCCAATTTATTACTACACCCCTGATTCCATGAGCCTTAGTTTTTTCAATGAGTCTTTTGTGCGGCACGGTGTCAAACGCTTTTTGAAAATCTAAATACACTACATCAACCGCCCGATGTCTATCGTAAACGTCAACCACGCTTTGGAAAAATTCTAAAAGATTAGTTAAGCAAGATTTGTTTCGCCTAAATCCGTGCTGCGTATTTCTAACTAGCTTATGGAATTCTAAGTGTTCGACTATACGATCCCTAATTATTGATTCCAGTAGCTTACCTACAACAGACGTTAAACTGATTGGTCTATAATTTCCCGCCGCACCTTTATCGCCTTTCTTAAAGATAGGTGTTACGTTTGCTAACTTGAAATTATCTGGTACGCACCCCTCAGAAATAGACGCATTAAAAATCTTTGTTAGCGGCACAACAATGCTATCTTTTAATTCTTTTAGTTGTATGGGATATATGGAATCCGGCCCCGGTGATTTACGCGTTTTCATTTTATCAATATAGCGCGTTACCTCCCCTTCACTAACCACTATATTATCCAAAATATTACCATTATCAAACGGTATTATGTCCGTGACCGTAGGGATATTTGTTACATCTTCTATAGTAAAAACTGACGTAAAAAATTCGTTTAGCAAGGTAGCCATTTCCTTTTTTCAGAAACTAGATCTCCGTTTAGATTTTTCAAAGGCCCCAAGACGCTTTTTACTGGATTTCTATTATTGACGTATTGAAAGAATCGCTTGGGGTTTTCTTTACCGTCACGAGCTATGGAGATTTCAAATTCGCGCTTGGACTTTTTTATTACACTTTTCGCTTCACGCCTTAGAGATATGTAGTTGTTTCGTAACCACAAATTGTCTTTATCGCACTTATGTAGCCTATAAGCCCTATCTCTACTCTTTATAATGTCTCCTACTCTAGAAGTAAACCACAAGGGCTTGTTTACTTTCGCACGCTTAATTTTGTACGGTACACATTCCTCATTTATAGTCCTAAATACTGTTTCGAACGATTCCCACATTAGTTTTGCGTTGGAGTTCCCCATCACGTTTTCCCAATTGACGTGTGACAATTTATTTCGAAATTTACTAAAGTCTGCGTGCTGGAAGTTAGGAATTTTCGTCGAGTTAGCTGGTTTCGAGTGACTTACTGAGAGGACAAACTCTACCATATTGTGATCGCTATTGCCCAACGGTTCTATTATTTGAAGATCAGTAATTAGCCTATCATCCGTAGTTATTACTAAATCTAAAATACTGTCCAACCTCGTAGGTTCCCCAACCTTTTGAATAAGAAAGCTATCCTCGAGAAAATTAACTAAACGATTACCTTCCGCGTCTCCCTGCATTGTATCGTAATTTACGTTAGCGCAATTAAAGTCACCCATAACTAAAGCCTGCTCACTACCGATTATTCGCTTTAGTTCACGATATAACGCTTCGTCCGTATCAGCTGTTTGATTAGGGGGCCTATATATAACCGCAACAACAAGTTTGAAATCGTTCAATTTAAGTTCTGCTATAGTCGAATCTATCGGTTCTGGAATTGTGTGCTTTACTTCTATAACGTTCGCTATATTATCTTTGATATACAACATAACACCGCCTCCTCGCCTACCTATTCTGTTTTTAACAAAAAGTCTATAACCTTTAATTTGATACTCCCCTACAAAGTCACGAGTTTCAGTGCTAAGCCACGATTCATTTATCGCAATTATATCATAGTCTTTACAAGCAATTAAAGAAAAAAATTCGTTTATTTTATTTCGTAGGCTACGAGCATTTAAGGATAGAACCTTCAAATTGTTTGTAATTGCGACAACTTCGCGAGCGCAGTGGAAATTTATGGAATTTACGCTGGGACCGTTCGAGTTACGGCAGCCTGAAAAGAAGAGACAGTATTATGAAATAGTCTTCCTAAACGCGCAGCTCCTACGTCATTAAGATGAAGTCCATCTCCGAGGAACAAGTCCCTCCTGCCGAGAAACTGTTCCAAAAATTCTCAAAATGCACTCCTTCCTGTTGGCAAAGAGACTTTAGGTTATTGTTAATATAGGTCGCCTTGCTGTAGAAATCGTTACGATGGATAATTCGAGGAAGTATACCTGTTAAAACAATCTTATTAGTTTTTTCCTTTAATCGCTCTAGTAAGTCCCTGTACCTAGCCAGCAGTTCTTCCGATCTAGAATTTAAAACGTTATTAGTACCGACATGAATAACATACGTTGTGTCCTCGGAGGTACCATCTGTAAATTGGTCAACACTATTAGTTATATCCTCCACCCTTGCACCAGGGTAGCAGTAACGGCGCCTACGACGAGGGTTTCTCCCACAGAATTCCTCGAGCTGTCCTCGAACAATGGAATCGCCAACGAGTCGTATTTCCGGTTCATCATCATCTTCAAAACCTAAAACAGAAAACTTATTGTTTGTTATTACTGGTAGACATGTCTTAGGTTTTCTCAATGGGGCTCCATTACGCACTCGAACGAAGGGTTGGGAACTAGGAGAAGAGAGAGGTATAATATTAATATATTATAGATATATATATATATATAGATATTATATATATATATATATATATATATATATTATATATATATATATATAT